>MU679368.1:35820-95728 GCA_026770625.1 Nicotiana glauca | reverse complement strand
ATTAGTATTATAAATAGGCCTTGTAATCTTCTCTTCTAAGATATGAAATATAGAACTTCTTTGGTTTCTAACAAGTATTATTGTTTTACTAATGCCCGAGGGGCTTTTGACTATTCTGGACTGATTGAGGCCGAGGGCCATACGTGAGGGCATGAGGAGTGATGTGAGGAGGCTTTCAGGCCTCGAGTGTTATGTGTGCATATGCATATACATGTATGGATCAGACTGCACGACGCAGTAGTATATTATATGGATCGAACTGCACGCCGCAGTAGTATATTATATGGATCGGACTGCACGCCGTAGTAGTATATTGTATGGATAGGACTGCACGCCCCAGTAGTATATTATATGGATCGGACTGCACGCCGCAGTAGTATATTATATGGATTGGACTGCACCCCGCAGTAGTATATTATATGGATCGGACTGCACGCCGCATTATTTTTGTGCTTGGGCTTTAGGAGCCCCTCCGGAGTCTGTATGCACCCCCAGTGAGCGCAGGGTACCCATGGATCGGGCTACGCTCCGTAGCGGTCATATGCATTGCATTGCATTCATACATTCACTCCTGTTTGTACTACGTGGCATGACATTTAGCACTCATATATCATTGGCATACATGCTATTACTTGCCTTGTTGACCAGATACTCTGGTGTTACATGTTAAGGAGTGCTGAGCCCGAGAGGCTGATATTGTGCTCGGTGAGTTGGGAGTGAGCTCGAGATGGCTGAGGTTGTACTTGGTGAGTTGGGAGTGAGCCCGCGGGGTTGATACTGCAGTGAGAGGTTGATACTGAGCCCGAGGGGCAGATTTCTGACTATTTCCTAGTTGTTGAAATTTATTTTTGCAACTGTTGAAAAGGCATACTTTCAAAAGAGATTTTTAACTGAGCTTGAGATTTTCTAAAGGATTCTCTCGGTGTTACGGTTTTACTATTTTTCCTAAAAAGGGTTGTACTGTCTGTTATAGCATTTTGGAGTACTCATTCGTGTTTTCTTATCGCTCAGATATTATTCGCTCTTATTACCACTGAGTTGAAAGTACTCACTTTACTCCCTGCACCTCGCGTGCAGTTGCAGGTACTGTTCACCCGGTAGCGGGTTAGTAGCGGCTTGAAGGTATTGCTATCGTAGCTAAGCAAGGTGACCGCCGACGTTCGCGGCACCGAGATTCTTCTTCTTCTTGTTTTCCAGATTTTAATCTATGTATTATAGACTTTAAAAATTGTAATAAAGACCATCCTAGATGCTCGTGACTTGTGACACCCCAATCGGGCTGTATTTATATTGATTAGTATCATTAATTCATATTCGAACTGTTATGTAACTGATTAACTGCTTTAGGTGGTGTTCTGAAATGGTCTGGCTGGCCTTGTCTTCACGAGAGGCGCCATCACGACCGGGTTTGGGAATTGGGTCGTGACAGTAATCATAAGAACCAAATGGGTATTCATAAACAAACTAAATGAAGAAGGTAAAGTTATTCAGAACAAAGCAAGGCTAGTCGCGCATGGTTATTCTCAACATGAAGGAGTCGACTATAATGAAACTTTTGCCCCGGTAGCATGGTTAGAATCAATTCGTATCTTATTAGCATATGCCTCTTTTAAAGGTTTAAATTATTTCAAATGGAGGTTAGAAGCACTTTTTTAAATGGCTTTATTGATGAGGAGGTTTATGTTAAACAACCTCTTAGTTTTGAAAACTCACAGTTTCCTTATCATGTGTGTAAGTTGACTAAGGCTCTCTACGGGCTAAAACAAACACCTAGAGCTTGGTATGAAAGACTAAGCTCATATTTTGGTTAGTCATGGATTTTAAAGAGGTAATATTGATACTACCTTCTTAATCAAAAGGTCATCTTCAGGAAATTTCATTATTCAAATCTATAGTGATGATATTATATTTGGAAGTGCTAAACCTTGTTTTTTGCAAGGAATTCTCATATCTCATGCAAAGTGAGTTTGAAATGAGCATGATGGAAGAATTGATTTTCTCCCTTGGACTTCAAATTCATCAATCAGATGAAGAAATCTTTATATATCAGACAAAGTACACAAATGAGCTAATACAAAAATTCGGAATAGGCAATACCAAGGCAATTGGGACCCCCATGAGTCCACCTATATTTCTTGACAAAGATGAATAAGGAAAACCAGTAGATGAATCAAAACATTGTGGAATTTTTGGATCTTTACTTTATTTAACTACTAGTTGTCCTGACATAATATTTAGTGTATGCAGATGTGGAAAGTTCCAAGTAGCTACCAAGGAGTCACATTTAAATTATTAAATATCTTATTAGAACTACATCACATGGATTATGGTATCCATGCCTTAAAATTTTTAAGTTTGAATGTTTTTTAGAAGCAGAACTTGCTGGTGATAAAGATGACAAGAAAAGCATAAGTGGAACTTTTCAACTACTTGGTAAATTGCTTATTTCCTGAAACAGTGAGAAATAGGGATCATTTTTACTATCTACAACTAAAGCTGAATGTATTTCCATTGGACAATGTTGTGCTCAACTACTTTGGATGACTCATCAACTAAGTGATTATGATCTTTCGTTTAAGCCTGTTAAAATTTTATGTGATAATTCTAGTGCTATTTGTCTTTCAAAAACTCCCGTGAATCATTTTAGAGTAAAGGATATAAATATCAAGAACCATTGCACTAGAGATCATATTCTTAAGGGTGACATTGAATTATCATTTGTTAACACGAAAAATCAATTAGTTGATATTTTTACTAAGCCTCTTCTAGAGGACATGTTTCAAATCCTTAGGGATTTACTTGTCATTATTACCTTTTCAAATTAAGGCATTGATTTTGGTACTTCTCAAAGATTGTGTGTCAAAAATTTTGGTAAAAAAATCTGTTGTACTGTGTTACTTCATTATTACTGCCTGCAACATTTATTATGCACCTCTATTTTCAGCACTTCTTTCCACCTTTTTGGTTTACCGAGATGGAAACTGAATCAATCAATCATGTCTATTGCTTTTCTCTTCCCCGTCAGTCATGTCGATTCAATCGCATAACTTCACTCCTCCCTCCAGTTCTATAAATCCTCATCTTCTTTGAAGTCCTCTGTGTGCAACCTTCATTCTTCATCGCTAATGGCTAAAGCTTCAAAAAATCCCTATGCTTCCACTCACAAAAGCACCCAATCCAAAGTGAAACCCCCTTCCCGACCATCAGAACCAGTCACTACTGGCTCTAACCACTCTGAGGGTTTCTCGACTTCTCAAAGAAAACCTCTTCGACGATGCTCGAATAGAAAAGGTACTAGGAAAGCAACCTATGGAAGAAAGAGCAGAATTGTTTACTCCAAAAAAGGCAGAGATAGACTGGACAGTGCACTGGAGTCAGGATTGAACTATTGGGATTCTTCCAACAGAGATAAGTTTGTCTCCTTCAAAGTAAATCAATTGCTCATGGAAGAATCATCAACTCGGAAGAGATGGAAGACCTAAGTTGCAATGTAAAAGATTTTTTCACTTTTGGGTCAGTTATTGAGGGGATCAGAGAGATCGACGAGGATGTCACACACCGTATAGGGGTGGGGTGGGGTGGAGGTTAGCGACGGGAGTCCTATATGACAAGAAAGTTCCATTGTTACTAAAAGGTAAGTTTTATAGAGCAGTGGTTAGGCCTGCCATGTTGTATGAGACCGAGTGTTGTCCGGTGAAGAACTCACACATCCAGAAGATAAAAGTAGCAGAGATGAGGATGTTGAGGTGGATGTGCGGGCATATGAGGATGGATAAGATTAGAAATGGAGATATTTGAGAGAAGGTGGGCGTGGCCCCTTGGAGGACAAGATATGGGAAGCAAGAATCAGATGGTTTGGGCACATTCAGAGGAGGAGCACTGATGCACCGGTGAGAAGGTGTGAGCGACTCGCTGTGGTGGGAACGAGGAGAGGTAGAGGGAGACCTAAGAAGTATTAGGGAGAGGTGATCAAGCAAGACATGGCTCGTCTTAGGATTACTGAGGACATGGCCCTGGACAGAGAATTATGGAGGTCGAGCATTAAAGTTGTAGGTTAGGGGGAGGTTGTGGATATTTCTAAAGCGCACTAGCGTGTGACTAGCTAATTAGGAGTTAATCTTAGAATGCTACTGATTAGCTACTGATCCAGGGATTTATCTGTTGGATATTAGTATACCTTCCATCTTTTTCGTATTTCCTATTTCTTATATTACTAATATTTTGTTATTATTTGTTATGTTATGTATTTTATGTTATTTTAGTATGAGTTTATGGATAGTACTAATATATCGTCTCTTGTTGCTCGCTTGAGCCGAGGGTCTCCTGGAAACAGCCTCTCTGCCCCTCGGGGTAGGGGTAAGGTCTGTGTACATATTACCCTCCCCAAACCCCATTTGTGGGATTATACTGAGTTTTTTTTTGTTGTTGTTGTTGTTGTTGTTGTTGTTGTTGTTGTTGTTGTTGTAATGTTAGGAAAACTTCTTTTCCCTAACCCCTCCAAATGTCTATGAAGATTTGGTTCGCATGTTCTATGCAAATCTCCATTCCCAAAAATCTGGTAAAATTGAGTCACTCGTACTAGGTCAACGTATTATTCTAGATTGTTCTACTTTTGATTCCATGTTTAAGTGTAAAAGTTCTGGTTATTCTGTCTTGTTTGAAAACTCATGGCCTGATGATTTTGAAGTGTCCTTTGACAAGACAAACAATGTCCTGCTGATTCCTTGTACGATCTTCTGCCAAACTAATTAGGACCCAACGACCTCAATTTTGAAACCCGTGTTATTGCCCACATTGTTTCCACCACCATTCTTCCTAGAACTGTCTCTTACACCACACTATCTCAAAGGGACACATTTTTGGTCTACTTTCTTCTCACCAAGCACAAGGTGAAACTATCCTCCTAGGTAATAAATTTCATGATTGAATGTGCTAAAGATCTCTCAAGCCTAAGCTACGGGATGCTCATCACTCTCCTCCTCGAGGCCTTCAATATCCTTCTCTCAAACTATCCCTACATATCTATTTCCAAGTGCTATAACAATAGGGTGTTTGTCAATATGGGATATGTTGCTGTCGATGGTAATTGGATAAAGACACATAAAGTTGAAGCCAAAATGATTCCGTCCAGCTCCAAGGTAAAGGTTGATACCTCTCAGACTATTGTCAACAATCTAGAGTTGCTTGAAAAGATAGCTAAGCTTTATGACAAGCTGACTCCTATCAAAGAGTTGCTATTCGCCACTCAGACCTCAGTTGGAGATATCTATGCAGTTGCAAAGGAAACGAGATCTGGCGTGTCGAAGTTAAGAGTCATGGTATTGAAAACCGCAGAAAAGGCAGTGAAAGAGTTCAAGGAAATGCATGATCGTATAGATGGAATATCAGTCACAATGAATGCTGGTTTTGATCACCTCAAAGAAGCTATCTGCAACACCGTTACCCATTTCCTCCATCGTTAATATGTGTTGGTTGTGTAGACAATTTCTTTTGGTCTCTCTGGATATTTTTTTTGTTGCATATCTTTTTGGATACTCTGTGGATGACTGTAATTAAGCACACTATCTGCTAATCTTATCTGCTAGTAGTTAACCTTGCTTAGCCGTCTTTTGGATTGATGCCAAGGGGGAGAAGTAGAATATAGAATATACTAACTTTACAGGATGCAGGATGTAGTCGACTATTAGAACAAAAGTCAATAGAATACTAACTTGCAGGATGTGGTTATTGATTGAAGTCAACTACTAGGTGTGAGCACCTAATTTTTGACCATACTTCAAATTTTTCAACACTTTTTAATATATAAATAATTTTAAGTTTAATCTACATATTTTAATCTTTATTTGATTTTTTAGAAAGTTTTATTTAAGAAAATTAAAATCATAAAAATATTTATATGTTCTTGATTTAAAAATATTAGCTAATATTTTTTTAAAGCTTCAAAGAAATTTGAAAACAAAAAGACAAACAGAGCCAATAAAGTTGTGCCACTTGCCAAAAGATTCTTATCACATTCTTTCTCATGCACATTTCATTCAAATAAAATTCATGCACATGGGGTGATTTGAGATTTTTACTTAAGATTCCCTCACTCCACAGTGGCACAAACATAGCCTTTGGTTTTCTTCAGCTAAAAAGGGCCTTCTGTTGCTTCTTCTTCAAAAAATAAGCAATACAAACACTGAAACGCACAAAGATGGACGAGCAAAAACTAAAAAAAAAAACAGATTTGAAATAAGAACAAAAACAGAGAACACGTGAAAAGAAAGAAAAAAAACAGAGCAAAATCTTCATCTTCTTCATTAGGAAAATCCACCATTAAAGCTCCACAGCCATGGTAGTAACTTAACGCAGCCCACCCTCAGCAGAACGCCTCCTACTTCTTCTTCTTGAGCAAAAAAAATAAAAAAAATAAAAATAGAAAGGGATAGAGAGCGAAAAAATAAGGCAGCGAACCCAGCCCCGTAACAGCTAAAAACCGGTCACAATCTTCTAGTTTTGTTGCTGTCGAGATTCGAGTTTTTCGGCAGATTTCGAGGTCGCTGGCGAGGCTCTGTTTGAGTACTCCGTTCGTGCCTTGGATGCCGCTTTCCGTCAGTCCAGGCGATGAAATTGGATTTCAAGTTTCAGAGTTTGTTTTGTCCTTTTTCTCCGATTGCAGAGAAATCAATAGAGGTTCAATATCCATCTTCAATCTCTGTTATTGATCTTATCTGTGAGTTGATTTTCGTTGAAGATTATTTGCTGCATTTTTTCACCTAAATCGTGTGTTGCTTAGAGGATGATCTGTTAGTTATGGTTTCACTCTTTTGAGATAGAAATCTGATTTCTAACTTTAATTTCCATAGTGACATAAGTAGTTGTTGTTTAATAAAATTAAAAAAAAGAAACAAGTGGGTGTAAACTCAACTATTAGGTTAAATACTTATTCTTAGTTTTCGTTATTGTATGTTTACTTTGTTACATTGATTTTGAGAGTTGTTTAAGTGATCTAATATGTTTAGTGAGCTTGTAGTGTTTAATTTCTATTTCACTATGGTGTGCATTAGAAGGAAGGAATCTGGATTAGATGTAAGTTGATCCATTTTTTGTTTATTAATAAAAAATATTAACCAAATACTACATTTTTTTCGCAATTTTTTTCATAGCCTATGTCCTTCAAATAATCTCAAACGTAGGAGAGGAACCACATATGATATTTTTGTAGCTTGCTTTAGGCTCGATTAATAAATAATCCTCCTAACTATAGGTACGGTTCCCGTAGCATAGTTGCGATACATAAATCTAAAGTCGAGTTTGCATTTCATGTGACCCAATCATAACTTCGAATAATAATAAAAATAGGCATGTTGTGAATCGCGGGTGCGTTCATGTGATGCATTTCGCAATGTGCACAAAAAACAAACGAGTGCGTGACATCGCTACTTGTTCAAATAAACCTCATAAATATCAAAAGGGGTTAATAGATATTAAAAGCGGTTAGAAAGTTAAAAATGCACAATAGATTTTAAATATTTATTAAATAAGATAATTAGGCCAATTATTAATAGTTAAGCGACCGTTCTAGCCTCACACCTTCTCCCGGGTTAACAGAATTTCTTACCCTGTCTTCTATGTTCATAGACCAAAAATAGAGTCAATTTTCCTCGATAAACCGGTGATTTGGAACACCATAAATATTCCAAGTGGAGACTCTGATTAATCAAATAGTCCTCTTTCTAATATTGTCACTTTAATTGAAAAAACTCCCTATCCCCCTCGAAAAAAGGAGGTGTGACACTGGGCATCTTAATGAGGGGAAGCATTTGAATGAGGGGGAGTTGACTCCAAGTTCTCAACGTACCTCACAACAAGTTAAGGGGGAGTCGACTAGATCAGAAGTCTATAAATAGGAAAGTAAAATGAATTTTTTTGTCATCATAAAAAAGGGGAAACAACATCAACTTATCTATACTAAGACATTTCATACTTAAAAAAGAACACCCTTGTAACTCAAGGGGACTGGACGTATGATTCATTCTGAATCTGAACAAATATAAAAACATTCTGTGTCATTTTTCTTTCTGTAATTTATTTTCCTGTATTCAGTTTTCAAATCGACTAGAATTCAAGTTAGTCGATTATCTCGAAATAGAAAAGAATAATTACAATTCACCCTCCCTCTTGCACTTTCAAAAGTCTTTCTTCAGAAAACACACCCTTGTATCGTTCTGTACATTTTCTCATAAACTTATCCTTTATGGCACCTTCAGTTGCACTATTCCATTGAAATCATTTCTGTTTGAGAAGATCAAATGATAAATAACACAAGATATTAATACAACAGAAATTTAAAATGTAAAAGTCCATTATTAAAATGATAATTAGTACTAGAACTTTACCTTAAACTCTTCCCAATAGAAGTCTTTTATATCTGGTGTAACAGACTTCCAATTATGTCCTTCATGATCCAGTTTCTCCTTGAAGATTTTTGTGACAGACTGAGCAACTTGATTGCCCGACTCTAGGATTGATAAATAAGAAACGAATTATTTTATTACTTCATTCCATTTAAAGCTTTCATATTCCCTCAATAAGCATTTGGGAAATAATGTGAATTATTTAGACAATGCTTAATAATCATCAAGAGAGACATTCTTCTGTCCATCTTCTTACGAGAACAACCAATTTATATTTTTGTGTGAAGTATAAGTAATATCTTTATTTTATACAATTAATGTAGTAAATGAGTTGTTACCTCCTAACTAGAGTTTTTTGAAAATTTGAAGGAATTAAGCTTTTGTTATGCAACAAAGACAACATTAATGCACTCAATTAGGCACATCACATACATTCTTCCAAAAGTCTCCCCAATAATACCAAGTCATACCTCATATAAAATAAATATAAAAGCTTTTCTTGATATGACGATTTCATGAGCATATTCATCTAGAATTATTGTCTAGTCATATTGAAAAAGATAAAAACTTTCACGCTTTCTCTAATTTCTTGGATAAGACCATCCTGCTGTTAGAGTAGAAAATCAAATGACATGTTTATTTGAAGTTATTATCCTACGTACCATATAAAAAAGAAAAAAACATTTAGAATAATACAACAAATTAAGCCTCAACATGTCTCACCAATAGTGTAAACGTGAATCTATCTTTGTAGATGATAAACAATCAAGTATGACTTAACAAAGATGCACTGATACACACATTATAAGCATGAAACAGAGGCTCCTTTTAGTTGGATTTTGTTATATTGTAGTGTGAGGGTGGTGACTGCTCTTGCCTAGGACATGCGTTGGGCGTTGTGTCCTCACCTACTATTTTACAACTCTCGTTGATGACATTTATGAGGTTATGGAAAGTCACTTGTTATTTTTGTCCTTTTTCCGTGGTTACCTGTCATGTAGGTTTTTGTATACACAAAGAACTCATGATTTTTTGACGTTAGTGACTTGTGTTAATTGTAGATCTAGAGAAAACTAAAAATTTAACTATGAAATCCCCACAAACGCCATCAAATTATTTCACCAAAAAATATAGATCTTGTTTCAAATAATTAAATTTATATAGACAAGGGCTAATCTTATCTAACAATAATATCCATAATATGGAGTTCTTGAGAAAACAACAAATGCTATTTAGATACAACCGGACAGTGGTAGAAGCATACAACAAATATCCCAAGAAATCAAAAGGCAATAGTGTAGCATTCAATATAAATGAATAGCAATAAATGACATTTAAGTAAATAAAATGAATGAGTCACCGAAGAAAGGATGGAATAAGTAGATGTTCTTTCTGACAACGATGAATCATGGACAACCCCTTGAATCTTTGAGTTATTCTTGAATCTAGTGGAAAAGTATAGAGAAGAATCTCAGTGAAAATGTAATATTTGTATCTTAGCAATGAGATTTGATTCTCTTTTTCACGTCAAAGTGTGTTATTTACAAATAAATATTACATGTCCCCTATAATTATATCTCTTTCTATTTAAAGGAAACATGTTCCTAGAAATACTAGTAGTACAAATGCAGAGAATATACTAGAATATCTCCCACTAAGTTCTATCTTAACACTAACCGTTATAACTGTCAAACATTCAGGCCCAATTCCAGCTCTATTACACCGCGTCCAGGGATCCAAAGTCGGCTGTGTTCGCTCTTCTTTACTGCTGGGCCTATCTTCTTTAGGCCCAATCCCAGAGTCCATTCCTTTTTGCCTCAACTCCTTTATCATAATTACTGTTTTGTTAATTTAGATTACTTCTTCTGCTAGTTAATGTTAGTTGAATTTGTTATGTCTCTATTGTTGTTTTATCTCTTATAAATATAACACTCATGTTAGAACACATATTTTTCTTTTATGTTTTAGTATCATATTAACTTAGGAGAGCCTTAAACAATATAGGATTAAAATGGAAAACTAGCTAATAGTAGATCCTTAGTTCGCTAGTTATATTCTACTCGCTAATTATTATGTTTTGCACTCACCCTTCATTCCTTCAATGTTTTTTGAAATTCAGAACTTACTGAACAACAGCTCTATCTCAAAAGGAAAAATTAGATTTCAACTTCATTTTCAAAAGAAAATTAGAACTCCAAAAATTGTCGCCTTCAAGGAATTTTTGGTAAATAATCTCCTTCTTGAAATTCCTCCGAATCTAAGGTAAATTATAGATATGATTTCTCACAAACATCCTTATAGAATTATATAAATAGCCATCCCTTAAATCATAGTATTTTCATGATTCAATCCCTGTATGAACTTATAAAATCTAGACCACTTATGCAGCAATTTCAAGACTCTTTTAACATCTCTTATGAATCCCTTCATAAAATCATACCGCATTAGGACTTCACATTCTTCTTATCAATATAGGTGTATAGTAAGCAACCTTATTTTATTAATCAAAGCACTTTACAAATGATTGATCCCAAATTCATTCTAAATCCTATGCAGCTACCTTAGGTAGATTTTAAGGGGGGCCTAACATCTTCCCCTTAGAAGAACAAGAACACCTACCTATGATCTCACCAATTAGAAGATCAACAAAGAACATGACTTAGTAACTAAATGGGCACTCTAGTAAACTTTTAAATATTAGATAGCAACTCTCTTCCATTAACAACAGAGAAACCACAAGTTGAATCATGTCTTGATAAGTGCAAAATAGGGTGCAACACTTGTATTAGTAGTATTTGGCTTTATTGAGATTTCAGACTTATGCTATTATTTATATGTTTCGTTGTTCTGTTCCCTTTATTATTATGTTTCGGCTTGCCTATCCGGTGTATGTCATCATCCAATTTCTTCCTCCGTGAACTGTTATGATGGCACCTAGTCTCTACGACTAGGTAATCCTAATATTGCGAAAAAGAAGTAAAAACACAAAGATAACAACTAACAGATATAGTTAATAAGCAGAAACGGTTCCATTCGGATATACAACAATTATCTTTTTCCCAAAACCCGGAATGTCACAATGTCACAAGCTTCTAAGAGTTTCTAACTGGTCTATACATTTTTGTCTAAAGAAAACAAGGGGGCAATACAAGGGGACATAAGGGGACTCGGAGGTCTGTGGACGCGGCAGATGTACATTGAAGTCTCTTGAAGCAGCAACCACACAACTAGACCCAAGGCTTATAGCTAGTACTTGGATCTGCACAATGGTACCCAGTTCGTGCTAGGACTAATCTCGGTTGAGTACGGACGAGATTAGGTTAGGGCCCTACTGGTATAAATATAATGAAATAAAATAGAAATAAATACTACAATAAAATAAATACATAAATCTGACAGGAATAGAATTCAATGAAAGCCCACAACTCAAAACACAATATTAGCAACAGGGGATCTCCCAGGATACCGTCCCATATTCCCAAACGTAAATATGCTGGGGGATCTCCCGGAATACCATTCTGTAGTCCCAAAATAAATATGCAGTACTGGAGGATCTCCCGGAATACCATTCCGTAGTCCCAAAGTAAATATGCACCTCAACCAATAGAGATAACAGCTGCAGCAAGAAAACCACAATTTAGGCTATGTCCGAGTCGAGGAAAAATAGGAAATTTCACTAAAAGATGCTACACAGAGTTCAAATAGGCAGTTAAGGCACGTAGCCAAGCTTTTCCAAACTAAACATGATAGTTACAGATGCTAGTGTATATCAATTAAAGGAAAACATATATTTTGCTGAATAAAAACAGTGTTATTCAATAAATATCCCATATATGCACTTGTCACCTCACGTACACAATGCTCATATATCAAACAGTACCAAATCCTAAGGGGAGTTCCCCCACACAAGGTTAGGCAAGCTACTTACCTCGAACCAAGCTCAAATCAATCCGTAATAATGCTCTTTCCATGAATATCCAGTTCCGGATGGCCTAAATCTAGCCAAAACCAACCACATAACATAAAAACAGCTACAAGAAACTAATCTAGCTAACGAAATCAAAGCTAAGGCAAAAAATTAGAAAAACGCCCAAAAAGCCTCCTCGGGCCCACATCTCGGAATCGGGTAAAAGTCAAAATTATGAACACCCATTCATTTATGAGTTCACTCGTACCAAAATTATCCAAATCCGTGTTCTAAATCCTACTCAAAACTCAAAAATTTGATTGGGAAACTTTTCCCCATTTTCCCAACATTCTCACTCAAATCCTTGATTAAATGAGAAAAACAACAATAGATTAATGAAATATAGACAAACCGAGTAAGGAATCGTTACCCAATAGTTTCTTCTGAAAATCATTCAAATTATCGCCCAAATTCGAGCTCTCAAAGTCAAATGGTGAAGAATGACATAAACTCTCGATTTGGCCCCTTTACTGCTAGTTAAACAGCACCTACGGTCACTTACATGCATCTGTGGCTCCGCATATGCGAAAAAACCATCGCAGGTGCGGAAAAACCATCGCAGGTGCGGAAAAAACTTAAATGGGCTAGGACTGTATCTGCGAGAATTGGGCTGCACCTGCGAGCCCACTCATGCAGTTCCCAACTGCTTCATCGGACCCCTCACTGCACCTGCGAACCCAGCTGGACAAGGACAATATCCGCATCTGCGATCCCATAGCCACTTCTGCGGCTCCGCACCTGTGGCCCAGAGTGCGCAGGTGCGGTTACACCAGATACAACAACTTCAGCCATTTTCCTAAGTCTCAAACCAATTAGTTAAGCACCCAAAACTCACCCGAGGTCCCCGAGACCTCAACCTAACAGACCAACCAATCCTAAAACATCATACAATCTTAGTCGAGCCCTCAAATCACATCAAACATGGCTAAAACACAAATCATCCTCCAATCCAAACTTAATGAACTTGAAACTTCCAAATTTGACAACCGATGCCGAAATCAACCAAACCACGTCTGATTGACCTCAATTTTACACACAAGTCATATTCAAAATTACGGAGCTACTCCAACTTCCGTAATCGGATTCCGACCCCAATTTTAAAAATTCCACTACTGGTCCAAATCTCTAGAAAATTCAACTTTTACCATTTCAAGCCTAAATAAGCTACGGACCTCAAAAACACAATCCGGACATGCGCCTACGAAATAAATCACCCAACAGAGCTAACAGAATCGACAGAACTCTATTCTAGGGTCGTCTTAACACAGTTCTGACTATGGTCCAAATTCTAAGACTTAAGCCTCCATTTAGGGACTAAGTGTTCTAAAATACTCCATAATCCAAAATGAATCCTCCCGCCAAGTCACAATAGCATAAATAAATATGGAGGAAGTAGTTAATAGGGGATCGGGGCACTAACTCTCAAAACGACCGGCCGGGTCATTACATCCTCCCCCTCTTATAAAATTCATTTGTCCTCGAACGAGCATAGAGACATACTAAAGTGGTGAAAAGATGAGGATAACGGCTGCACATATCTTGATCGGTCTCCCAAGTTGCCTCCTCAAACGGTTGACCCCACCATTGAACCTTCACTGATGCAATGTTCTTTGAACTCAGCTTTCGAACCTGCCTGTCAAAAATAGCCACTAGCTCCTCAACATAATATAGATCCTTGTCCAACTTGACTGAGCTGAAATCCAACACGTGAGACGGATCACCATGATATCTTCGGAGCATCAAAACATGGAATACCGGATGAACTCCTGCTAGACTGGGAGGCAAGGCAAGCTCGTAAGCAACCTCCTTAATTCGTCGCAACAAATCAAATAGAACAATGAACTTGGGGCTATGCTTGTCCTTCTTTCTAAACCTCGTGACGCCCTTCATAGGCGAAACCCATAGCAAGACCCGCTCTCCAGCCATGAATGCAATGTCGCAAACCTTCCGGTCCTCATAACTCTTCTGTATGGACTGGGATGTGCGAAGTCCATTTTGAATAACCTTAACCTTCTTCAAGGCATCTTGAACCAAGTCTGTGCTCAATAATCTAGCCTCTCCCGGCTCGAATCAACCTACTAGGGACCGACATCGCCTACCATTCATTGTCTTATATGGTGCCATCTGAATGCTGGACTGATAACTGTTGTTGTACGCAAACTCCGCAAGGGGAAAGAACTGATCCCAAGAACCTACAAACTTCATCATACACGCATGGAGCATATCCTCAAGAATTTGGACAGTACGCTTAGACTGCCCGTCTGTCTTAGGGTGAAATGCTGTGCTCAACTCCACCCGAGTACCCAACTTCTACTGTACGGCTCTCTAGAACCGTGATGTAAACTGCGTACCCCGGTCATAGATGATATATACTGGCATACCATGAAGTCTAACAATCTCACAGATATAAACTCGAGCCACCTGCTCGGAAGAATAGGTAGTCATCACATGAAAGAAATAAGCTGACTTGGCAAGCCTATCCACAATCACCCAAACTGCATCAAACTTCCGCTGAGTTTATGGGAGTCCAACAATGAAATCCATAGTGATCCGTTCCCATTTCCACTCTGGAATCTCTAACTTCTGAAATAATCCACCTGGCCGCTGATGTTCATACTTCACCTGCTGATAATTTAGGCCAAGCAATATACTCCACTATGTCCTTCTTCATCCTACGCCACCAATAATGCTTCCTCAAGTCCTGATACATCTTCGCGGCACCCGGATGAATAGAGTACCATGAGCTATGAGCCTCCTGAATAATCAACTCACGCAAACCATCCACATTAGGCACACATAGCCTGCCTTGCATCCTCAGTGCACCATCATCCTCAATAGGAACCTCCTTAATATCACCGTGCTGAACTGTGTCCTTCAGAACAAGCAAATGGGGGTCATCATACTGACGCTCCCTGATACGATCTTAAAAAGAAGACCAAGAGACCACTCAAGCCAACACCCGACTAGGCTAAAAAATATCCAATCTCACAAATTGGTTGGCTAAGGCATAAATATCCAACGCCATGGGCCTCTCTACTACTGGTATATATGCTAAACTCCCCAAACTCTTTGCCTGATGACTCAAAGCATAGACCACTATATTGGCCTTCCCAGTATGGTACAAAATGGTGATATCATAATCCTTAAGAAGCTCTAACCACCTCCTTTAATGCAAATTAAGATCCTTCTACTTGAACAAGTGCTGCAAACTCTGGTGATCAGTGTAGGTCTCACAAGGGACACCATAAAAATAATGCCTCCAAATATTCAAGGCATAAATAATAGCTACTAACTCAAGGTCACGGACATGATAGTTCTTTTCATGTACCTTCAGCTGTCTGGACACATAGGAAATCACGCTATGGCCCGATATCAACATCGCGCTGAGGCCGATTCGTGACACATCATAATAAACTGTATAAGATGCCGAACCTGTAGGCAATATCAACACTTGGGCTGTAGTCAAAGCTGTTTTGAGCTTTTGAATGCTCTCCTCACACTCCTCCGTCCACCTGATACAACACCCTTCTGGGTCAGCCTAGTCATAGGTGCTGCAATAGATAAGAATCCCTCAACAAATCGACGATAATAGCTCGCCAAATGAAGAAAGCTCCGGATCTCAGTAGCTGAGGACGGTCTGGGCCAACTCTGCAATGCTTCCACTTTCTTTGGATCCACCTTGATCCTTTCACTCGACACCACGTGACCAGAAAATGCCACGGAATCCAACCATAACTCATATTTTAAGAACTTTGCATATACTTTTTTCTTTTTAAGGTCTGAAATACAGTCCTCACATTCTGCTCATGATCTTCCCGACTCCGGGAGTACACCAGAATGTTGTCAATAAAGATAATGACGAATGTATCTAGATAAGGCCGAAATGCACTATGCATTGTTGATACCTAACTTTTTCTCATATTTTTAAATACGTATATATACCTTCAAAATAGTGCATATGCACCATCACCTAATTTATAAATATATACAAGCATTTTTCATAATTTTCTATAATTTTTTAAGGCTTTAAATCAATTTATTCATGTTTGTTTATTATATAAATACTCATTAATTACCTCTTAAATTATTTTATAATGATTTTATCACCGAATTTCATCATTTACCTCCATATCAGGTTTTAAAAATTTTTAGCATATTTTTCATAATTATATTTGCATTTTAACAACTAAAATTATACATTTGCAATAATAGCCTATATGTATTTATAATTACTTTATTTATGTCAAAATAATTTTTTTATACTTTTATAGTGTTAAATAACTATTTTATTTATTTTTATGCACAAATGATATTTTTATTATTTTTTTACAAATTATTTACTAATTTAATTTGAGTATTTAAAATTTGGCCTCAAATTGCAACCAATTTCATACCCAAACCCACACCCTTACACTAGCCCAATTACCTATGGCCCAATTAACCTTACCCAATCAAACTACCCGACCCAAAACCCCTTTTAATCGTGACCGTTGATATCTGAGATCAACGGTCCATATTATACCTGCCCGTTTTAACTAACCAAACCCCCCTTAACCCTAATCATTCTCACCAGCCCGACGCCCCTAAATCCTCTCTTCTCTTCTTTGCTCTAAAACCTAGCCGTCTCCCCTAATCTCCTCCTCTAATCCCACCAGACATGAGATTCCCTAGTGGTTTCTTACCATATCTCACTCTCTTTGGTATTGGCACTTTGTATATATCACTTTCCTATACATTGCAAGCGGATCTCTTCAACCTGAAACCTAAATGGTTCAACTTCTGGACCTTTTTCTATCTTTGTTGCTCTGTTATGGTATGGATGTCCATGAATCTATGAGTATCTTTGTGATTATTCCTACTTGCCCTAAAACTAGGGTTTCAGATCTTTCTAGATCTAATCAAATCTGGTTTGATTCATTAATTATTTTGTTAATAGTTCTGTCTATATGTCTACATGCATCTTATTATGACCATTTGCTTATTATTTCTGCTGGGTTTTACTTGCCCTAAATTTGGGGTTTTTGATTCTTCAAAATCAAACCAAATCTGGTTCGATCCTTTAATTATTTTGTTAAAATTTCTGTCTATATGTCTATATGAATCTCTTTGCTTGTTATTCCTGATCGATTTTATATATTTTGCCTAAATTAGGGTTTTAAACTTTCTTTTCTTGTTAAGTGTCAAGTGCTTTCCTTTCTAGTATTTTGACTAATTATTGCCATATTTGTGTGTTCAATTTCAATACTATTTAAACCCCTCACCCATCGCCTTTAGGACAGACTTGAAAATTATTTTAATCTCACTAGCTCTCAACTTTACTCTGTTATTTCCCATTCTATGGTCATGGCCGACTGAAAGCCAAAGCCATTCATTTTCTGGCTTTTGCTCTTCATTTATTCAGAACACTATGGTTTTTGTGCTTTTGTCTTGCATTTCTCGTTTAACTGGTGAGTTACTTAAACTTATGCACTTGCATTTTTTACATATCCCTGATTTACATATGTTATTCTTCATGAATCCATAATCTAATATGCATACGAGTAGTGTTTAGCCATTATCTTTGTTAAGTTGTATATGTCTCGTTCTTTTAGACCTTTGTTCGCTCCTAATGATGCTAGTTCTAAGATTGTTCACGCCTAACCTAAACCCTCTTAAGTTTGTTTAGCTAATGCATTCTGGAGTGCACCTGTATGCAACCTTTTTGGTCTTGCACTTGCCTTAAATTTGTTATGTTCATATTAGTCAAATGGTCAACAACTGAATGTCTAGATTACAAATCAACCTGAGTCTGTTTTCCTATTCTACTTTGAGTTCCTGCAATGACTGCTTCACAGTTTTAACAATTTATGACTTGTTTCCCTGTTAATATGTCAGTTAGCATGTCTTTGACTCACTTGATTCCATGTTCTTTCAATTACTTGACTCTAGGATAGTTATCAAATTTGTGTTTTCCTATCATGTCTAAATGCTATTTTGCTAGCTTTCTTTTGACACTAGGATATATACTTAGCATGAATTGGACATTTTAGGTTCTAATTTTTTTGGTATTATGCATCTGTGTATGTCAATCTTTGTAAGTCCTAAAAACTTGATTCTCCCTAACTATTTCAACATGATTCTGCCTATGTATTATTTTTTGCTAAATGTTATAACTGTTTCTAAGTCTTGCTGACCTTTTGTTCAACTGCTTTGTGTTTTTTAAACTTTTCTATGTCTGCTTTATAAAACTATGTACATCTTTTCATATTCTGTCCACTAACATTACTCACTCTTTCTCATTTGCCACCTATGCTATTCTGAATCTTCATTCTTAGTCGGCTGAAAGCCAAGGCTATTTAGCTTCTGTCCTCGACATCCCTAGTGTGAGCACTGACTGGGGTTCATATGAGACCCTTGTGAACTCTGACACACTAGGATTTGGCTCCTAGTCTTCCTTGAACTATTTCTGATCAGTTTCTCTGGTGTGAGCATTGCCCTGGGTTCTCGAAGCCCTTGGGAACCTTGACACACTAGAGATTTGAGTCCTGTATGCTTATTCTAGAAATATGGGTGAATCACTCACCACTGGTCATGTTGTACCAATGAACATGGGCTTTGGAGATGCTGTGAGTTGAAGGCCTAGTTTGTCCAGGTGTATTTAGTCATGCTGTAGACTCCCTATAATTACTTATTTTGTAATTCATTCATTAAATTCTGGTTTGTAATAATTATTTGTAGTAACAGTTCTGGGGTATTAGTAAAAAATGGGATAGGGTTTGTATTTTATTATTTTCTATAAAATGGGGTAGAAACCCTGCCTATAGGGTTAATGCTATGCTGTTGAATTTTGTGTGTTATAAATCATGCCTGTAGGTATCCTATTATGTTCAGCCATTATATGCTAACAACCATATCCATAGGCTCAATGTTTGGTTCAATCATGTTCTGTTACAGACCATGCCTATAGAAACAGTATGATCCAATATGTGTATAAATTCCTGCATACATACTGTTTCGTTCAGATTATAGAAATCATGCCTATAGGATTTTTAAAGCCTAGAGAATGTACACCTGAATTGTTAAATCATTTATTATACTGTTATCCTCACTGGAAATCATGTCTATAGGATCTAAAATCAAATCGAACTGTATAAAGCATGCCTATAAGTTTGAATCAGTTTAATTATCGTTTCTGCCCGTTTGTTCATAAGTTTTCCAAACACTGCACTGTCACTCTCACCAGAAAATATGCCTATAGGATTCAATAAATAATTCTAGATATGTTTTTGTGACCTGCTACTATATACAATTACATAAATCACCTAGATATAATGCCTATAGGTTTAACTGATCACAATGTATAATCAGTACGCAACGACGTAGTCTTTCAAAAATTGCATTAAGAAATTGGCTTATATATATGAAACTCCCTACCTATTAAAATGCAGAATCACATAGAGATCATGCCTATAGGATTCAATAACTTTAATTAGTCCAAAATCTGCAACTGTCAAAATGCTGAATGTGTTCGCATGCATTCGTTGTCAATGTGTGGAGACTAATTTGAGCCCTTAACCGCTTTTATATGAAGTCCAACTTGTTTGGCATGTCGATTAGTTTTTATCATTTTGATCAGCCTAAGTTGAAGTCTAGTAATACCTACATAGAGGTCCAAAGCTTCCTGGACCATAGGCATGGGACGGGTAGTGCACGCATAAGGCACGGTTTAAAATCAACTTAACAATTTAATGATAGTAATTAGGTAGCAGGAGATGATAGTCTGTGCCCGCTGAATAATATGAGTAACACCCCATCTTGAGGGAGTTATGAAGTGCTATTTATGTTGCACGAAGTGATCCCTTAAGCTAAAAAATTTAGAACCCCCCACCTTACCTTGCAATCAGTTATCTTTGTTTAATGATGAACGTCCCAGATTCCTTATTTTCCTTATCTTTGATCACATAGACTAATTCATATAATTAAGTTCTTCTGGGACCCACAATTGTGGACATCGAAATGTGCCTAACAGCTTCTCTTTGAGGTAATTTCGAGACCTTACCCGATCATTGGTGACACAAACTGGTTAATAAGAGTTATTTGCAAATAGGTTCCCTAACGCACCTTAATCCGTTAGGTGACGACTCTCTCTTTTAAAACCCTTCCTTAAAAGAGTTGGCACGTGTCGAAACCCGATTTCACGAGAAAAAAGGGCTCAACAGCGTGGCGAATCTGTTGGGGATATTTTTAGGCTCTTACCATAAATAAACTTGATCTTTGTGAATTAGTCTTCCCTGATAAGTGTATCTTTGTTATCTTGCTGTTACGTGAATCTCCCGCTCCTATTTTCCCCTTTATTGCTACGTGCATATCCTTTTCCCTATTTCCCCTTATATGAACTCATATGCAACTCTTCATTTAATTTAATTACAACATGTGTTTTATCATATCTCTCTCTAACCCTTACCCCTTTATTTGATTTATTACAATAATTTCATTATGCGGACTAACTTCTTCGTTATTTTTCTCTCTTTTATGTCTTTACGTTCATTTAATACTGCATTTATTTTCAATATGTGAAAATACTTGACAACATATTATTTTATTTTTGCATAAAGCATGCTCCGTATCATATTATATTCGTGCGTATTAATATCATAGCGGCACTTGATGAGTGTCCTCTCTCTCTCCCTAAAATCACCCTTTAAATTTGAAAAGGCTTATTTGTAGTAAAACTAGTCGATTAGTGGTGCAATCGACGGTTTCGTGCCTTTCCCTCTCAAGTTGTCCGCTTGAGGGCACCCGTCTAGACTATTCTAGAAATACCATTCTACAATCAATTGTGCATGCATCATGTCTAAACCTAATATGAGTTATAACGTTGTCCGCACAATAACTCACTAAGACAAAACCTTGTCCAAAGTCCGTCGGGATTTCTATAATCCCAATGAACACAATCACGATCTGTGCATCAATCAGAGAAAACATGCCAATATGTTGATCATTAACATGTAAATAGCTAAATATGGAGGGGGTGAGGAATAACTTTAGCTATTTTGCAGAAATGAGGCACGAAGTCCCCAGGTTCGAAATGGTTTAAAATATCCCACCTTTGTTGGTGTCTGCTACTGGACATACACGACCTAGGGAACTTGATCGATGGAGAAAAGAAGGCCAAGCATGGAGAAAGTCCCTCTAAGACCAAATAGATTAGGAATTATGTTTTAATTGCTTTCTAGACTCATTTTAAGCTTTGGTTGTAATAAGGAACATGCCATTAGTGACTCTTTATTATTGTCGTTTTAGTAGGCATTCGGTTTATATACCACATTAATGAAATGATGCAGTTATTGGCATCAATTTTATCCAAATCAATATGTCACTTAGGCCTACCTCGGGCACAATGAGGTATCTAAATTAGGACGTGAATTTATAATTCCTCAATATGTGTTTAAATACCACAAACATCCTTTTAATACTTCTCACCGACTTGTTTACCTTTTTGTTTTTATTCTTTTCTTTATTTGATTATTCCCATCCCCTAAGGTTGGTTCGTGCATACTAGCATCATCAACATATCATACCAGATCTAGAGGTCCTCCACCTCCTCCTCCTCCAAAGGGCCCTAAGAGCAAAGAAAAGGCCAGAATGGATGATACAAGCAATATTAAGAAAGACAATGCTGAAACTTCAGATGGTTGAAGCACTCCAATACCTAATGGCTTGGTTTTGCAACTAGAGCAAAAGATCTAGAGTTACAAGGGGATTTTGAGCAGGTCCGGAACTTGGCAAAGCTCTCCCTCACCTTGAACATTCCCGACATAAACAAACAAAACACCTAAAACCCAGCACCTCTCCAAAATACACCGAACCAACATCCATAAAATCCTGCCGCACCTCACCAATATGTCACACCACCTCAAAATCCCAATCCTCCACCAGTACCAACTCCTCCACAATATCATCATCAACCAACCGAGTATCTGCAAACCACTACCTATCATACTCCTCAGAACGCACCACAACATATTCCCCACCCTCAAAATTCAACCAACGACCACCACTACACCCAAATACCTAGAGTCCATCAAAGCAACCCCATATATGTGGAAACCTTATCCCACACTCCACAACAAGCCCTATACATACCTAAATCCACCAAGAAGGACATACTCATAAAAAAATATGGCAGAAGAATTTAAGAAGCTCACAAGTCGAGTCCAAGGTGTCGAAGGGGGTAAAGGCATTGAGGGATTAAACTATGAGGATCTGTGCACTTAGTCGGACGTAGAACTGCCAGAGGATTACAAACCTCCTAAGTTCGAGATGTTTGACGAAACAGATGACCCAAAGATATATCTAAGGACATAATGTGAAAAGCTCGTAGGAATTGGAAAAGATGAAAGGATTCACATGAAATTGTTCATGAGGAGCCTCTGGAGACGCCCTATCTTGGTACATCAGTCAAAATCCAAAGAAATGGATTAGTTGGGTAAACATGGCATCAGATTTCATGGATCAGTTTAGGTTTAATACAGAGAATGCACCAGATGTCTTCTATATTCATAATCTCAAGAAGAAGCAAACGGAGACTTTCCGCGAGTATGCTACTCGGCGGAGATCGGAAGCTGCGAAAGTAAGGCCTGCATTGGAAGAAGAGCAGATGAATATGTTCTTCGTCAGAGCTAAAAATCCAAAATACTATGAAAGGTTGATGGTTATTGAAAACCATAAGTTCTCTGACATCATCAAATTAGAAGAAACAATAGAAGAGGGAATTAAAAGCGGAATGGTGACAAACTTTGAGGCACTCCAAGCTACAAACAAAGCCTTGCAGTTAGGAGGTACCTCTAAGAAGAAAGAGGTTGGTGCAGTAATGGTAGCCCAGGGTCCGAAATCTCCCCTCACTTACCAAATACCACCACCCACATATCATCCTTCACCTCCTAGATACCAACAGCCCACCGCCACTTACCATACTTATAACACAAAACCTGCTTATTACCAGTCACCATCACCAGCCCGCCAAAACTACCAGAAACCCAGACCAAATTTTAACCGTAGACCACTTAGACAGTACACTCCTATCACTGAACCCATCGATCATCTTTATGAAAGACTGAAGGCTTTCGGTTATGTCACCCCAATCCCACTATTGCTATGGAAAACTCTTCTCAGTGGGTTAATCCGAACAAGACATGTGCCTATCACTCGGGCATGAAGGGACACACTATTGATGAATACCGCACTTCGAAGGATAAGATCCAGACGCTGATTGACACCAAGGTTATACAAGCGAAAGAGGCCGCACCTAATATCCGCAACAATCCTCTCCCGGATTATAGGGGCGAGGGGGTAAATGTGAGAAACTGACAAAGAATGGGATCTAGAAGGATTACCTTGTTACACCCCATATTTTCGTACATGAAAATACGTCATAAATAAATTAATGAGAGCCCATAAGTGAGATGTCACGTCCTGTAATACTACATTATGACGATGTTCCACCCTGTAGTATTGTACGTTGAATTTGTCGTAAGGTAATTGATATTAGTCCAATGAAAAGATTATTCGGAGATTATAAGGATTATGCTATTTCAAACAAGGAATGAATGTCATGAAGGATAGAGGGTACACGAATTAAAGAAAATGAATTTCATTGAAAGTGGCCAATTTGGGATAAAATACGGGTTGAGTGATAATACCCGATGATTATGAACGAGTACCATATGACCACGGTAATGTAATGTATAAAGTATATTAAAAACAAGTAAAATTTTAAGTAGTTTGTGGCAATTTTTAAAATTACGCGGGTAATTGGTTAATTACCGGGTAACGGGACATTACCTAATTAACTAATAAGGGAATAAATATTAATAAATTCCCCCAAAACGTGGCTACCAAACATGTGATTAAGTAGTCACATAAGCTTAGTGACCATCAACGTGTTAAAATCTTCAAATTTTATAAAGTTTGGTAACTTTTTTAAAGGATTGGTTTCTTTTAAAAGATTAGTTCAATTGTTGATCAGAGAGTTCAACTCTTTTAAAAGATTTGATTCAGCCTAGGATCTAACTGCACGGTTAGAGGGGGAAACCTGGTTTCACCTTCTCACGCATGGCATTCCTATTGAAACACTAATTAAATTCTAGGCAAGATTGAACTGTGAATATTATTCATAAGAACGGTGAGACTATAAAGAAGAACATTTACTGGGGGAAGATTGGACGTAGTTATTTATTTGCCGTCCTCATGCATAGACAAACTTTGGATTGTTGGAAACATATTATTGGAGAAAATTAGGAAACTTTGGCTTTCTGCAAAGGACTGACGCTAAGCTCATCCATAAAGAAAAGGCATCCAACGAAATTTTGCATACAAGTATAATAAGAATTGATTAGAACCGTAGCAACGTAAAAATTTTGCGGTTCTAAAGGAGTACGGTGTAATTTTCTCCAAGAATATTATACGGAGTTTTCCCTACTTCAATTATGTTAAGGCCATCCCTTTTTTCGTTTGGCATGGTCCAAATTATACTGAAAAGAGAGCAAACGCACAGTTTCCATAAATTACTCTATTCATAGAGATACTAGGGGTGTCTATATTCTTGATTCCCCATGAAAATTATTATTATTTTCTGTTCATGTGTCATAGAATAATATGCAGTTGAAAAAAAAAACTTTATCCGGAAGGAATAGTGAGTTTTTTTAAACGTATTTTTCACGCATTTTACCTATTTATACATGTGCATTGACCCATGACCAGATGACGTTATATGCACGTATATATGTAAATATATGTATCTGGCATATGAAAAATGGTTACGGTGTTATATACGCACCACTACCTGATCAGCTAATATACGCTGATGATTTTTTCCATAGTAGCCAAAATGATATGATGGGATGCCCTCAGATGCTGATGATGTTATGAAACATGTATCTATGCACGACATAACATTCATACGCATATACAAGATACTATAATTATTTCATGGTTTACGAAGTTATTCGGACTAGCAGGTGGAGTCATTTACTATATATTTCCTCCATGTCTGTTATATACTTATTTATATGCCTTATATACTCAGTATATTGTTCATACTGACGTTCCTTTTTTCCTGGAGACGATGCGTTTCATGCCTGCAGGTCCCCATAGACAGGTCGAGAGCCCTCCAAGTAGGCTATCAGCTTAGCGGAAGATGTTGGTGCGTTCCATTTGCTTCGGAGTTGCTTGTTTGGTTAGTGTGAGTTAGAGATGTATTCTTTGGAATGGCAGGACACTGTCCCGACCTTTATGAAAATTATGTATTCTTAGAGGCTTGTAGACAGATATCATGTACGTAAAAGATTGTGTGGCCCTGTCAGCCTATGTTTTGTGTTCAAGTGGTCATTTTGGTCTTAGAGGCCCATATGTCTTATGTATAAGTTGGCATTACCTATAACGACCCGACCGGTCATTTTGAGCTCTAGTGCATCGTTCAACAGTCTGAAGCCATGAGCAGCTTCATTTCAGGTATTTTGAGTTGTACGCATGGTCGGAATTGAAATTCAAGAAGATCAGAGTTAAATTTAAATGAAAATTCTCATTTCAGAAACCTTAAGTTGGAGAAAATGGCTACGATTGGAATTTTGAGTAAACAACCTCGGAATCAAGATCTGAAGGTTCCAGTAGGTTCGTATGATGATTTCGGACTTGGGCGTATGCCCGGATTGAGTTTTTGGATAATCCGGGAGCATTTTGGCGCCTATTATGGAAGTTAGCATTTTGGAAGAAATTTCATAAGTTTGGTTTGAAGTGCATTTCAGTGTTATCGATGTCCGTTTAGAATTCTGAGACCGGGAGTAGCTCCGTATGGTAATTCTGGAGTTGGAAGCGCGATCGGAAGTAAATTCGGAGGTCCGTAGGTCATTTTGAAGCCATTTGGCTAAAGATAGAAAATTGAAGGTTTTTTTGAGAAGTTTGACCGGAATTGGACTTTTTGATATCGGGGTCCGAATCCAATTTTGGAAGTTTGAGTAGGTCCGTAATGTCAAATATGACTTGTGTGCAAAATTTGAGGTCAATCGGACATGATTTGATAGGTTTAAATATCGGAAATAGAAGTTGGAAAGTTCATAAAGCTTGGATTGGAGGCCGATTGATGATTTTAGCGTTGTTTGCTGTGATTTGAGGCCTTGAGCAAGTTCATAATGTATTTTGGGACTGATTGGTATGATGGTTTGGGGTCCCGGGGGCCTCGGGTGGATTCCGGGTGGTTAACAGATCGAAAATATATTTTTGGAAATAGCTGAGCTGCTGGTTGCTGGTATTTCCGTTTCTGTGGATATGGGACAGCAGAAGCGGCCCTGCAGAAGAGAGGATGAAACAGCAGAAGCGGTTGAGCGTGAGGGCAGCCAGGACCGCAGAAGCAGCCCTTGATCCGCTGATGCAGAACCGCAGAAGCGGAGAGGGAGACGCATAAATGGAAGAGAGGATTTTGGGGTGGACCGCAGATGCGGTCAAGGTACCGCAGAAGTGGAACCACATCTGCGATAGTCTGGTTGCAGAAGCGAAAATCGGCTGGAGCCCCTTGTCCGCAAAAGCGAGACCGCGGAAGCGGTAATGGTTCCGCAGAAGTAGAAATTGCTGGGGCAGAAGCTTTGTTTTAAAATCGGATGTTTGGCCATTTCTCTCATTTTCTTCACTTCATTGGGCGATTGTTGGAGAGCTTCAAGGAGGGATTTTATCATCAATGTTAAGGTAAGCTACTCCTACTTATTTTCAAATTAAATACAAGATTGTACCAAGGAATTAGCATGAAAATTAGAATAAAAATTGAGGTTATGGAAGAAAACCTAGAAAATTATATTCTTGGAATTTAGCCACAATTTTGGGTATGGAATTTAGAGAAAATTATATATTTGAGTTTCTAAGGTCATGGGTAACCTTTATCTTCGAGAAATTTCAGAATCCGGGCACGTGGGCCCGAGGGCATTTTGGTCATTTCACTAAGCGAAGTTGGGAATTTGCATAATTTGAATTGTTAACAAGTATTTGAGCATGTTCTCATTAGTTTGTCGTTAATTGGCTAGTTTTGGTGCATTGTGCATCGGTTCAAACCTTCGGAAGAATGTAGAGTGCCGATTATGAGTCTTCGGAGCGAGATGAGTCTCCTTTCTAATCTTTTGAGGGGGAATTTATCCCATAGGTGAATTAAATTGGCTATGTGCTCCTATTTGTGGGGGCTACGTACGTACGAGGTAACAAGAGTCCGTGCGTAGCTACTATTATGCTATTGTCCGGGTAGTATATGACTCAAAAGCATGCTATACTTGGAATATCTGTAATCCTATTGACATTTGATTTTCGTGAATCACATTGAATTAATAAATGGATTTGTAAAAAGGACTTAAGCTTCGTTTTCTCAAATTATTAAAGAGAATTGGTTTTTCATGGATAATTGCTCCTTGTTGACTTCTTGACTGACTGTCTGTCTGTGTGTGTTTATTTTGGAACGGGCTGATCGCCTCGACAGATTAATAGATGCATCCATAGGCACACCGTCGACCCTCGGCAAGTGCATATTTATTTCTGTTGGATCGGGCCGTCGCCTCGGTGTGATTTGCGCATGCTTGTGTTGCTTCTGAACTTAATTAAGTTATCATTGCCCTTTTATGGCCCAAAAATATTTGGATTATATTTAAAGAGAAATTCTGGAAATTTTCCTGGGAAAGAATTACGTGTCTACTTGTTTCCTCTATCTGGATTAGAATTATGTTTATAAAATAAATCCACTATTAAATTTATATTAAGAACGAATTATTATTGGACCATTAGAGAGTGTCAAGTTGACCATCTCGTATCTACCCCTTCGGGATTAGGCGGTATACTCATTGAGTACACGTTGATTACGTACTCATACTACACTTCTATGCATTTTTGTTGCACATGTATATATACCTCTAGGAGCCTACTGGGCGTAGCAGCATGGATGACTCTGGGACTAGGTGAGTTGCATTATTCGCGACGACCCACAGCTAGTGTAGTTCCTTCCAGTATTTTCTTATTATTTATTCCCTGTCCACTGTATTTCAGACATATGTAGTATTTTATTTTTCATATCGATATTTGCTCATGCACTTGTGACACCAGATTTCTGGGATGGTTTCAAAGGAATTGTACTAATAATTTATTGTTTAATTTAAATTGAAGTAATGATTGTTTTTGAATTATGAAAAATGGAAGGAGAAACCTTGGAATTTCAAAAGTGTTAAAAACGAGATTTGATTAAGTAATTTGGTTAGCTTTCCTGACAGTAGTGTCCGATGCCACCACGACCTTAGTGGATTTTGGGTCGTGACAACATGGTATCAGAGCACTAGGTTCCCGTCGGTCTCATGATTAAGTAATTTGGTATCAGAGCACTAGGTTCCCGTCATGACAACATGATTAAGTAATTTGGTATAGTTGATTGGACTATTATAGTCGCATTGTGGAGGGGTATTCTATTGTTTTAGCTCAGTAACAGAACTTCTAAGAGCCTTGAGGCTAGGCACGGGTTGCCATAATGCTTATGAGCGATTATTCCGCAGTGTTGTTGTGATGGTAGGGTGGTTGCCCACGTGTCGGGGCAGTGAATGAATTGAAGGGAGGTTTACTCAGCATGTAATCAAGGGATTAAGTATTTTATTCCCGGCAGGGGAAAGGCAGTCGGACTAACAATGTTCAGATGTGGGCTGGTGGAAGCAATGAGGCTTAGTATTTGCAAGCGTGGTGGAGCTTTCTTTTATGAGAGGGTGTTGTGGTCCTAATGGAACGTACTAAGTTCGTCGATGTTATAATCTGCTACAATTTACCTTTATGGCGGGATATTGTGAAATACTATTGAAGATACAACTGTCAGATATTGCATGGTGCGGTGGTTTAGGATTTAATCGGTACTTTAAATGTTGGCGGTTCGAGAAAGATGACCTTCGGAAAAGTTTCAAGTCAGTAATAAATTGTGGATTCAAGTTCCAGGAAGATATATTTTATTAAGGCAACAACTGAGTAGCAAAAGATGAGGAAACATGTGGGAAGTGTCAGGCGGAGTTTTAAACTTCTAAAATGTCAGGCTTAGGGAGCGCATGCCGAGTAGTTCATTAAAGGAGTGAGTTTTCCCAAAGTGGGAGAGTGGCGGAGCTGTATAGGGCCTAGTGGTAGCATGACTACGCGCCTAAAGATAGTTTGGAAGAACCTGGAATTTTAGCGACGGGCAATAGAAGTCTGTAGATTTAATTCGAAGCATGGGATGGTTATGCGGCAGGAGATTTGGTGTGACGGAAAGGAGCTGCTTGAAATGAAGAAGGACTCATCATAACTCTGAATTTGGAAAAGTGTTGCCGCACATTTAATTGAAGTCCACGAGGAGTGAACAGACTGGTGCAGCTAGAGAGTGAGCTTGGACTCCGGATTTGGTTTTTGATGTCATAGTGATTGTATCCCGTGCAGAAACATTTGGAAGGTATCAGAAAGTGATTTCTGCAGGCGGGTTATTTCTCGTGAGTGGATTAGCATTCGCGTGGTTGGCGAAGCTTCTGCAAGGAATTATATTGGTTATCCAACAAAGAGATCAGTCGTGCGAATGTGGATGATGACTCAGAATATGAAAGATGGGGAATTACAGAAAGATCCCGAGAATTTGCGACGTATGATTGCGTAAGGTTATGTCAATAAGAGATAAAGGAGTCTGGTGAGTCCCAGAGTTGTGTAATAGTGGCTTCAAGCTAAGTGGGAGAGTCCCACCGCCTAAGATTGGGTTGGCCTTCTTGGCTCATGTTCGAACTTGGAAAAAGGTTTAGGATTTATGCCTGGTATAGATACAGGTTTCAGAGGAAGTGATTTCGCCGGGTGCTTCGTTGAGAGGGTATTAATGTGCTAGTAGATTCATGGAGTTGATTATATTCGGGACTAAGTCAGAGTGGGTGGCTCTCAGCAACGGTCCTAGTGGAACTCAAAAGATAAAGTGTAGTACCTAATGATTTCAAGCCTATAAGTACAACTAAAAATCAAGCTTTGTAGCAGCTTATGAGAAGGTGCCCAGAATGTTCTATGATGTGTTACCTTGTGGTGTAGCATTTGAGAAATGTGAAATAATTTGTGAAATTTGAGACAACATGGTTTCATGATTCAAGGTCACTCGGGGTGAGTGTAGATGGAGTATATTATGTGTTGAATGGAGTTAGTATTATTTCTAAGGCAAGCAAGGATGAATTGGAAGAAGGTGGATTGATTAGCCATAGTTTAATTTGTCATGTTGGGGTCTGTGATTAGTTCGTTCAGCATGATCGAGTTATGCGTATGATTTGTCGCGGTACGTGTGAGGTTTGTCGGCTGCCGTAATTGATGTTATTCAGAAGCATTCTTCTGTTAGGGCTTGTTAAGTGGAAGCGGATTCCGGAAGGAATATGGTGGCTTGGGCCACTACTTAGAGATTTCCATATCCTACTGTTATGGGAATTACCTGTGTGTTTCAATGAATCTCCTGAAGTGAGTTAAGTAAAAAGTTCGTATATGATAAAGTGTTAGAATATTAATGATTTCAGAGTTATGATGAAAATCGTGCTCTATCGTATATTGGCACGTTGGGTGCGGTGAGAGGTATGAAATTTTAAAGTGAGGGTCAAGGTTGCAGTTCGGTGTTGACAAGGATGTCACGGGCTTGGATGAGTAAGGAAAGGGTTGAATGATTAAAGTAAATTGGTATTGTATTCAACGTCATCTGAGATCGATGTGTTGTGAAAGAGGATTTGCATCCTGGTTAAGGATTCTTGACCTCTCTTCAACGTTAGTGCGGCCGATGGTTTAGATGTGCGGACCTATTATTTATTTCGAAAGAGTGTGGGAACGTGTTCCACGGGAAGATTGTATAAGTGTGACATGTAGTCACTTGATTAACTAAAGATTTTGACCAATTATAAGGATTGTGGTAATATCATTAATTTTAGAATTTAGGCCCGGAGGGCACTCTGTTTATTGGGTTATGAACTGAGGAGGTTGCTCCGGTTATGATGGTTGTTCTTATGTGTTATGAGGAAAGGGGAGTTACTGTGGACCTTTGAAAGGTTATTGGCCAAGTGGGTGCAATCAGAAATCGGCTTGAGAATAATGGATTGATTTATATATGTGAACAAGGCTTTATATCAGGCCAGTTGTGTTCGTTTCAGTGAGCGTTCCCTATGGAGGAACAGTCGGGGTGTTATTTTGTCATCAGCTATTCCAGGTAATGATGTATTGTGCCGAATGAGTTGTGAGACGGCTTGGTAAACTCTTATGTGTTAAGGTTCTGCGTGGTGCTTGAGTTTTGTAGCCTATAGCGCTATGTGTTTTTTTCAGGGATGGTATTATGCACTTAGCGTGCTTACGATCGAAATTCGATATTTTCATTGTAATGAGCAGATTTAGCTCGAAGTGCAATCTCCTTATGTGAGATCTATGTGTGGATCGGGTGGCACGCCGCCATGGGTATGTTATTTGGATCGAGTTGCGCGCCACAACAGTGTGATGTGGAGTCTGGTTTTGTATATGCTATTTTTGTGTGTTTCACTTCTTATCTTCTAAGAAAAGTCTGTATTAGTGTGGGGGTTAGGTAATCCCTTCCAGAGTTCAATTTCCTGTTGGTGTCGTGTTCGGATTGGTGGCGTATTAGCACATTATGGCGTCATATGAGACTTTTGATCGCGTTCGGAGTGGCTTATTGCCTTAGCAGTTCGTACTGGTGAGACGAGATTATGGGACTTAAGATTAGTGCAATCTGATTATATGAAGTATAATAAGGAGCAAAGGTCATTATTAGGTTCAGAATGTGGTAATGTATCTTTTCAGAAATATAGACTCAATGATTGGTTGACTCGGTAGTTGATTATGAATTTGGGCACATCTCATCCGTCGTGGCGGTATTGTAAGAGCTAGAGTAAGACTTGCGTGTCATGAGGTGCAATGGGAGCATCTGATTCGTTGAATTTTTTTGGTTAAGCTGATCAGAAAATAGCATTGTGGTCCTGTGGATTAAGTGATGCAAAGCAAGAATCCAGCAAAGTTATGCAGTCATGTTTGAGTACAACGTGTAGTGATTGATATGGTGATTGTATGTTGGAAACAGGCCTGGCATAGGATTCTGGATGTTGGAATCGGGCTCTAAGGCTTATTTTCTTGAATAAAAAGGTAATATCTTCAGAATTTATCGAGCTAATGTGCTCAGCTAAGTTGGGGTAGCAGGGGAAGGTGCATGAGGTGCTAAACAGTGATATCAGACTACTTCCGTATAGTTCTCAGCACGTTCGAGGACGAACATTTATTTAAGTGGGAGAGAATGTAATGACCCGACCGGTCGTTTTGAGCTCTAGCGCATAGTTCAGCAGTCTGAGGCCATGAGCAGCTTCATTTCAGGTATTTTGACTTGTACGCATGGTCGGAATTGAAATTCAGGAAGATCGGAGTTAAATTTAAATGAAAATTCTCATTTCAGAAGCCTTAAATTGGAGAAAATGGATACGATTGGAATTCCAAAATTGGGAGTAGCTCCGTATGCTAATTTTGGAGTTGGGAGCGTGATCGGAAGTGAATTCGGAGGTCTGTAGTTCATTTTGAAGCCATTTGGCTAAAGATAGAAAATTGAAGGTTTTTTGAGAAGTTTGACCGGAAGTGGACTTTTTGATATCGGGGTTGGAATCCAATTCCGGAAGTGGGAGTGGGTCCGAAATGTCAAGTGTGACTTGTGTGCAAAATTTGAAGTCAATCGGACGTGATTTGATAGGTTTAAACATCGAAAATAGAAGTTGAAAAGTTCAAAGTTCATAAAGCTTGGATTGGAGGTCGATTGATGATATTAGCGTTGTTTGCTGTGATTTCAGGCCTCGAGCAAGTCTGTAATGTGTTTTGGGACCGGTTGGTATGATGGATTGGGGTCCCGGGGCCCTCGGGTGGATTCCGGGTGGTTAACGGATCAAAAATGGATTTTTGGAAATAGCTGAGCTGCTGGTTGCTGGTATTTCCGCTTCTGCTGAGATGGGACCGCAAAATCAGCCCCGCAGAAATGAGGATGAAGCCGCAGAAGCGGTTGAGCATGAGGGCCGCCAGGACCGCAGAAGCGGCCCTTGATCCGCTGATGCGAAACCGCAGAAGCGGAGAGGGAGACGCAGAAGCGGAAGAGAGGATTTTGGGGTAGACCGCAGATGCGGTCAAGGTTCCGCAGAAGTGGAACCGCATCTACAGTAGTCTGGTCGCAGAAGCAAAAATGGGCTGGATCCCCCTTGTCCGCAAAAGCGGGACCGCGGAAGCGGTAATAGTTTCGCAGAAGCGGAAATAGCTGGGGCAGAAGCTTTGTTTTAAAGGCGGATGTTTGGCCATTTCTCTCATTTTCTTCACTTCAATGGGTGATTTTTGGAGAGCTTCAAGGAGGGATTTCATCATCAATGTTAAGGTAAGTTACTCCAATTTATTCAAAGTTAAATATAAGATTATACCATGGAATTAGCATGAAAATTAGTATAAAAATTGAGGTTTTGGAGGAAAACCTAGAAAATTATATTCTTGGAATTTAGCCACGATTTTGGGTATGGAATTTAGAGAAAATTATATATTTGAGTTCCTAAGGTCATGGGTAACCTTTATCTTCGAGAAATTTAAGAATCCGGGCACGTGGGCCCGAAGGCATTTTGGTCATTTCACTAAGCAGAGTTGGGAATTTGCATAATTTGAATTGTTAACAAGTATTTGAGCATGTTCTCATTAGTTTGTCGTTAATTGGCTAGTTTTGGTGCATTGTGCGTCAGTTCAAGCCTTTGGAAGAATGTAGAGTGCCGATTATGACTTTTCGAAGCGAGGTGAGTCTCCTTTCTAATCTTGTGAGGGGGAGTTTACCCCGTAGGTGAATTAAATTAGCTATGTGCTCGTATTTGTGGGGGCTACGTACGCACGAGGTGACGAGAGTCCGTGCGTAGCTACTATTATGCCATTGTCCGGGTAGTCTAGGACTCAAAAGCATGCTATACTTGGAATGTCTGTAATCTTATTGACATTTTATTTTCGTGAATCACATTGAATTAATAAATGGATTTGTAAAAAGGACTTAAGATTCGTTTTCTCAAATTATTAAAGAGAATTGGTTTTTCTTGGATAATTGCTCCATATTGACTTCTTGACTGACTGTTTGTCTGTGTGTGTTTATTTTGGAACGGGCCGAATGCCTCGACAGATTAATAGATGCATCTATAGGTGCGCTGTCGACCCTCGGCAAGTGCACATTTATTCTGTTGGATCGGGTCGTCGCCTCGGTGTGATTTGCGCATGCTTGTGTTGCTGCCTGAACTTAATTAAGTTATCATTGCCCTTTTATGGCCTAAAAATATTTGGATTATATTTAAAGATAAATTCTGGATATTTTCGTGTGAAAGAATTACGTGTCTACTTGTTTCCTCTATCTGGATTAGAATCATGCTTATAAAATAAATCCACTGTTCAATTTATATTAAGAACGAATCATTATTGGACCATTAGAGAGTGTCAAGTTGACCATCTCGTCACTACCCCTTCGGGATTAGGCGGGATACTCACTGAGTGCACGTTGATTACGTACTCATACTACACTTCTGTGCATTTTTATTGCACAGGTATATATACCTCTAGCAGCTTACTAGGCGTAGTAGCATGGATGACTGTGGGACTAGGTGAGTTATATTGTTCGCGATGACCCGCAGCTAGTGTAGTTCCTTCCAGTATTTTCTTATTATTTATTCCCTGTCCACTATATTTCGGACATATATTGTATTTTATTTTCCATATCGATAGTTGCTCATGCACTTGTGACTCCGGGTTTCTGGGATAGTTTCAAAGTAATTGTACTAATCATTTATTGTTTAATTTGAATTTAAGTAATGATTGTTTTTGAATTATGAAAAATGGAAGGAGAAACCTTGGATTTTCAAAAGTATTAAAAGAGGATTAACTGATAATTTAGTTGGCTTGCCTGACAGAGGTGTCCGGCGCCACCACGACCCTTAGTGGATTTTGGGTCGTGATATTACCTATTGTATTCTACCTATTTTATAGCTTCTCTAGCTCAATTATTTATGATAATATGACATGAAAAGATACGTTATGTTGGTACTCGGTTGAGTAAGGTATCGGGTGCTTGTCACGGCCCATCGGTTTGGGTCATGACATACATCCAATCACTCTCACACCCATTATAGTGCAAATTTTGTCACCAATTGAGGTTGAAATAGTCACGCTAACTCCGTTTTAGGTTAAAACAACAATGCCGTCAGACACACCAGCTCTGTTTGAGGTGGAAGTGACCACACCCTTAATTGTGACGGTAGCACCCACACCGTCCTTTAATTCCAATGCTATACCATGGGACTATGCTGTAGAGGCGAGAAGGAAAAGAAAAGGGAAAATGGAAGAAATCGGTGCCACACAAGGCATGACCAGGACCGGTAGGGTTTAGACACCTGAGCATTTGGGAGGAACTAAAGAAGCTCCTCCCAAGCAACCTATCATTAAAAACGACCCAGATGATCTTTGGAGAAAGGTGCAAGCAAGGGAGTACTCTGTAGTGGACCGGTTGAATAAAACCCCAGCTCAGATTTCCATTTTATCGCTGCTACAGAATTCTGAGGCGCATTGGAATACGTTAATGAAAGTATTAAATGAAGCTTACATTCCCAACAACATCACTAGTGGAGAGATAGCCAACATAGTAGGGAAAGTATTGGAGAGCCATTTAAGATCACCTTTCACGAAGACGAACTACCACCTGAAGGAGTAAGTCACAATAGCACACTACACATCATTGTATAGTTCGGGGACAAATTCATTACCAGAGTCCTAATAGATGGGGGTTTGAGCCTCAACATTTGTCCGTTGACTAATTTGAAAAGGTTGAGTAAAGATTTCCATGAGATACGAGCAGGGAGTATGAATGTGAAAGCATTTGATGGGTCTCAAAGGGCCACAATTAGAGAAATCGGCCTTTGTTTGCAGATGGGCCCGACTTGGTTTGATATTGAGCTTCAAGTATTGGACATATATGCTACATATAATTTTTTATTGGGACAACCTTGGATACATGTTGCTGGAGCTGTAGCTTCTACGCTACACCAGGTCGTGAAGTTCGAATGGAGCTATAAGGAGGTGATTATTCATGGAGACGGAAGTAATCCCCATCTACACCAATCAAAATGTTTTGGTTGTTGAGAATAGAAGGAATTTGGGTGGAGAAACATACCATTACATTGAGCGTGTCAATGCAATAGATAAATACAAGTGGTAAAGTAATAAGATCGAAATCGTACTATGATGGACAGGGTATGAACCCGATAAAGGTCTCGGTAAGAATCTCCAGGGCATCACTAAACCAATACAACCAAAACATCACGGTACCACATTTGGACTTGGGTATCAGTACACCTGGTAGGAGTAAGATGATTGGTCGCCGCCATGGCATGGCCCCTATTACCCTCTTGAACAGCTAATACTGCATCTGAATAAGACATTTCAACAAAATGATGTGATTTGGGGATCTGAGAAGATGAGGCTTTAGCTGGCCAAAGGGATCTATTTTTGGATGATATATACATGGACATCAATGCAATAGTTGGGGAGGAGGAGGAAGAAGACCTCACCATTTAGACCATGGAGAAGGGAGTTGTTCTCAAGAATTAGACTGTTGCACCATCTCGGGCCCGACAAGTTCTTGGGTAGCCTGTCAATTAGCATGATCTATTTTTAAAAGCCATTTTAAGCATTTAATACATTTCTAGTATTTTGTTTTAAGACGCATTTTTTTTGAAATAATTTCTCGAGTCATCGAGCCGTACCTGTTTTGATGTTTTCGAGATTTAATTAATGCATTGTTATTTTAGTATTTATCATTATCTTTTGCATTTTTCTTCTACACCATTATTATTACTTATCTTGGTGAACCAACGATTGTGACATGTAATGAGACAATGTAACATAAGGATAGTGATTCAGAAGAAGTAGATGAAGAAGAAGATATAATCCTTGAGGAAATTGTCCAAGAAGTTGAGAATTTTGGGAATAAGCTTAAGTCTAACCTGGACGAAACCGAGATAGTCAATCTGGGAGATTCTAAAAAAGTCAAAGAAACCCGCATAAGTATCCATTTGTCACCATCAGAAAAAGAAGAATACGCCCATTTTCTGAAGGAGTACGAGGACATTTTCACATGGCCTTATGATGATATGATTGGTTTGAGTACATCCAAGTGGCTTATAAACTACCTACCGATCCGATGTGTCCGCTTGTAAAACAGAAACTCAGAAAGTTCAAGCCTGAGATGAGTCTAAAAATCAAAGAAGAAGTCACCAAGCAGATCAAAGCCAAAGTTCTTAGAGTGGTCGAATATATTACTTGGTTAGCCAACATCGTTCCAGTTCTGAAAAGGATGGGAAGGTCAGAGTATATGTCGACCATCAAGATTTAAACAAAGCAAGTCCCAAAGATGACTTCCCGTTACATAATATACACATACTGATTGAACAATGTACCAAGCATGAACTCCAATCCATTGTGGATTGCTTCGCGGGATATCATCAGATCTAGATGGACGAGGAAGATGTCGAGAAAATAACCTTTATCACTCCGTGGGGGATGTATTGTTATAAATTATGCCGTTTGGCCGGAAGAATGCTTGAGCCACTTATATGAGAGCCATGACGACCATTTTTCATGACATGATTCACAAAGAAATAGAGGTGTACGTGGATGATGTCATCATAAAATCTAGAAGAAGTAGATCATATAGCAGATTTAAGGAAATTCTTTAATCGGCTTCGAAGGTACAATCTGAAACCGAATCCTGCAAAGTGTGCTTTCGGAGTCCCTGCTAGAAAATTACTAGGTTTCATCGTCAGTCACCGGGGGATTGAATTGGACCTTTCAAAAGTCAAATCGATACAAGATTTGCTACCTCCGAAGAGCAAGATAGATATGATGAGCTTCTTGGGGCGTCTCAATTCCATCAGTCGATTTATAACACAATCAACCATGATCTGCGAGCCAATTTCAAAATGTTGAAGAAAGATGCTGCAACAAAATAGACTAAAGAATGTCAGAAAGCCTTAGACAGAATCAAGGAATACCTAATTGCATCATGGGGCTCAATTTGGCCATCCACATGAATATACAAGAATTGCTGGTAATTGGTGATTCAGATCTTTTAGTACATCACGTTCAAGGAGAATGGGCTACAAAGAATACTAAGATACTACCATATCTATATCATGTGAAAGATTTGATGAAGAGGTTCACGAAGATAGAATTCAAACATGTTCTGAGAATCCAGAAAGAGTTCGCAGATGCACTGGCTACTTTGTCTTCCATGACAGCATCCGGATAAGAATTTCATCGATCCCATTCCAGTAAGGATCCATAGCCAGCCAGCTTATTGTGCTCATGTTGGATACGAAACAAATGTAAATCCATAGTACCATGATACCAAGGAATACTTGGCAAAAGAAGAATACCCGAAGCATGCAAATCATACTAAAAAACGCACGCTCCGGAGATTGTCCAATCATTTATTCCAAACTGGAGGAATTCTGTATAGAAGGACTCGAGACCTAAGGTTATTACAGTGAGTTGATGCCAAAGAAGCTTCGCCAAAGAAGCTTCGATACTGCTAGAGGAAATACACGCTGGAACTTTCGGGCCATACAAGAATGTTTTCGTTCTAGCCAAGAAGATATTAAGAGCATGATAATTTTGGATGACTATAGAAATAAACTGCATCGGGTATGTCCAAAAGTGTCACCAGTTCCAGGTACATACACATATGATACTGGTACCACCAAATGAACTCAATACAACAAGTGTACCTTAGCCTTTTGCCGCTTGGGGAATAGATGTCATCGGTCTGATCGAGCCTTCCGCTTCAGACAGGTACATGTTCATTTTGGTAGCCATAGACTACTTTACAAAATGGGTTGAGGCTGCATCTTACAAGGTTGTAACCAAGAAAGTCGTCACAAATTTTGTTAGGGATCGTATTGTTTGCCGATTCGGGGTACCAGAATCCATCATTATCGATAATGACACCAACCTCAACAGCAATTTAATGAAAGATACGTGTGAAATCTTCAAGATCAAGCATAAGAATTCCACAACATACAGACCTCAAATGAATTGAGCAGTGGAAGCCGCCAACAAAACATCAAGAAAATTTTGACGAAAAAGTAGACAACCACAAGCAATGGCACGAGAAATACCATTTTCCTTATTGGGGGTGTCATACCATAGTTCACACATCAATCGGATCAACTCCCTACATGTTGGTTTACGGTACTGAAGCTGTCATTCCCGCCAAAGTCGAAATTCCTTCTCTAAGAATTATACAAGAAGCAGAACTCAGTGATGCAGAATGGATACAAAGTCGTTATGAACAATTAGCTCTTATTGACGGGAAAATAATGAATGCGATATGCTATGGTCAACTTTATCAGAACAGAATGTCCAGAGCTTTCAATAAAAGGCTCAGATCCAGACAGTTTGCACCGGGGCAGCTGGTGTTGATGCAGATCTTCCCGCATCAAGATGAAGCCAAAGGAAAATTTTCACCTAATTGGCAAGGGCACTACATGGTTCACAAGGTACTAACAGGAGGAGCACTCGTACTTGCAAGAATGGATGAGGAAATTTTTCCAAAACCTATCAATTCAGAAGCAGTCAAGAGATACTATGTTTAGGATTGTTTGCATTTCTTCATTTGATGTAACTATGCTTGACCTGATTCCCATTTAAGAGAGGATACGTAGGAAGCCCTGTGGGTTCAGTCACATCTCAATAAAATTATTTTCCCCATAGCCATAAACTGGGGCAGAATTATGAGGAGGACCCTAAAAATTCTAGAGCAAGTCCAGCCAATTTCATCATATACGGAACGGTCGAAGAATCGCTAATTAAACCGGGGCATAATTTTGAGGAGGACCCTCAAGTTCTAAAGCAAAGAAGTCGTAATGTCTCTAAAGTGTCACAGTAATTAGTTCATCTAATTTACTCGATATCGTATACTACTATGTTTCTAAATAACTATATTTATCAAGTGCATGCATATTTTTCGAAAACCTTATTTCTATGGCAGCCAGATGTCACCCAAGGTAACTCAAACAAGATCCCCAGAGCCAAGAAAAGAGAAACAAGTAGGCAAAGGCATGAACCAACCTTCCCCGCAGAACTCACAATTTTTCTTTGGATGCAGGCACAATGAATATGATAGGAGCATTCACAAGTATACACATACCAAAATCCCTATCTTCATAACGATAAAATTGCCAAATGCAAACATGTCTCTAGATAAGAAATACTCTGCTATCGCTCATTATCTTTTCTTTGTATGAGGTTAAGCATTGCCTCCCAATTTGCATGAGGCTAAGCCCCGCCTCTTCAATTGCATAAGGCTAAGCACTGCCTTCCATTGCATGAGACTAAGCCCTGTCCGCTTTTCTTGCATGAGACTAAGCATTGTCTCCCATTCTGCATGAGGCTAAGCCCTGCCTCCTCAATTTCATAAGGCTAAGCATTGTCTCCTCTTCTTGCATAAGGCTAAGCATTGCCTCCTTAATTGCATAAGGCTAAGCACTACCTTTCCATGTATCGAGACTAAGCATTGTCTCCTCTTTTTGTATGAAGCTAAGCATTGCCTCCCTAATTGCACAAGGCTTAGCACTGCCCTTCCTTTTCATCGAGACTAAGCATTGTCTCTTCTTCTTGGATGAGGCTAAGCATTGCCTCCCTAATTGCATAAAGATAAGCATTGTCTTCTATTGCATGAGACTAAGTATTGTCCCCTCTTCTTGCATGAGACTAAGTATTGCATCTCTAATTGCATAAAGTTAAGCATTGCCTGTATTGCATGAGACTAAGCATTATCTCCTCTTCTTGCATGAGACTAAGAATTGCCTCCCTAATTTCATAAAGTTAAGCACTGCCTTCCATTGCATGAGACTAAACATTGTCTCCTCTTCTTGCATGAGGCTAAGCCCTGCCTCCATATTTGCATAAGGCAAAGCAATGGCTTCCATTACATGAGACTAAGCATTTTCTCCTCTTCATGCATGAGGCTAAGCCCTGAAGGCTAAGCACTGCTTTCCACTGCATGAGACTAAGCATTGTCTCATCTTCTTGCATGAGGCTAAGCCTTACCTCCTTAATTGCATAAGGAAAAGCACAGCCTTCCACTGCATGAGGCTAAGCACTGTCTCCTTTACTTGCATGAGGCTATGCATTGCCTCCCTATTTGCATAAGGCTAAGTACTTCCTTTCCTTGCATGAGGCTAAGCCCTGCCTCCTCAATTGCATAAGGATAAGCACTGCGTTCCCCTGCATGAGACTAAGCATTATCTCCTCTTCTTGCATAAGGCTAAGCCCTGCCTCCCTAATTGCATGAGACTAAGCATTGTCTCCCTTTCTTGTATAAGGCTAAGCCCTGCCTCCCCAACTGCATAAGGCTAAGCTCTGCCTTTCCTTGTATAATGCTGAATGCTACGCTGATTGAAATCTAGCACTATCTCACTTTTCCCGGGCTAAACTCTTATTTCTATTATATGACCCATCATCATGTCTCTGCATTTCATAGGCTGAAACATTGCCATATATCCGAAGGTGCCATAGTACGAAGGCGTCATCCTCATAGCTTGAAGACACCCTGTCATGGCCTGAGGATCTCTCAATACTGTATATCATTATTCAATGGTGTCATGGTTCATAGGCACCATTATCATGGCCCGAGAATATCATTACATGGCCTGCGAATCCCTTATCTCACAATTCATGGCCCAGGACGTCATGGTCTAAGGACATCATCTTCACTGTCCGAACACAATCTTCATGGTCCAAAGGGATTTGGATCATATTTAAATTCATGCAATAGCCTCTCTATATATATATATCTGTGTGTGTGTGTGTACGCGCGCATCATGTTTTAAGTTTTTGCAGGTAATCCAGGAAATAACCTTCGCTCCAGTTTTCGCTCATATCATTCACATCATGCAATTATTTCAAACATAATCGACCCCCATCAATTATTCGCTTTTACCCTATGACCGTTCATACATCTGCCCTGTGATACATCCTTAACATCTCAAATTTTCATTCATGACTTCACATAAATTCATCTCATTCTGTCAAAAGAACCCCGCCGAAACACACGACCATTCTTATAGCAATTTCATTGGTTTCGTTCACCGTTGGATCCAGAACTACACACGGCCTGATCCCTATAAAACCAGGGATATGTAGACAGCTTAGAACCAGAGTACAATCTATATTTTTCAAATCACTCCATTCGGTCAAAATCGGTCATCATTTCTTTACCCGACAACTCGTGCATCCTTTCCGGGTAAAGAGGGGCAGCTGTTGTTACTCATTTTTCCCTCATATTTTCAAATACATATATAAACTTTTGAAATAGTTCATATGCACCATCACCTGATTTATAAACATATACAAGCATTTTTTATAATTTTATATATTTTTTTAAGGCTTTAAATTAATTTATGTATGCATTTTTATTATATAAATACTGATTAATTACCTCACAAATTATTTTATAATAATTTTATCACCTAATTTCATCATTTACATCCATATCAGGTTTTAAATATTTTTAGTATATTTTTCATAATTATATCTGCATTTTTAAAAGCTAAAACTGCACATTTGTAATAATAGCCTATATGAATTTATAATTACATTATTTAGGCAAAAATAATCTTTTTATACTTTATGGTGTTAAATAACTATTTTTATTTGTTTTTATGCACAAATGAAATTTTATTTTTTATTTATTATTTTTTTACAAATTATTTACTAATTTAAGTTGGATATTTAAAATTTGGCCTCAAATTGCAACCAATTTCGGACCCAAACCCACACCCTTACCAGCCCAATTGTCCCTAGCCTAATTACCCTTACTCAATTAAACTACCCAACCCAAAATCCTCTTTAATCGTGACTGTTAATTTTTGAGATCCACATTATACCTGCCCGTTTTAACTAACCAAAACCCCCTTAACCATAATCATTCTCACCGCCCCGCCGCCCCTAAATCCTCTTTTCTCTTCTCTGCACTAAAACCTATTCGTCTCCCTGAATCTCCTCCCCTAATCCCACCAGACATGGGATTCCCTAGTGGTTTCTTACCATATCTTACATCTCTTTGTTACTGGGACTTTTTATATACCACTTGCTTATACATGGCAAGCGGATCTCTTCAACCTCGAACCTAAATGGTTCAACTTCTGGACCTTTTTCCATCTTTGTGGCTCTGTTTTGGTATGGATTTCCATGAATCGATGAGTGTCTTTGTGATTTTTCCTACTTGCCCTAAAACTAGGGTTTCATATCTTTCTAGATCTAATCAAATTTTGTTTGATTCTTTAATTATTTTGTTAATATTATCGTCTATGTGTCTACATGCATCTTATTATGACCCTTTTCTTATTATTATTGCTGATTTTTACTTGCCCTAAATTTGGGATTTTTGGTTCTTCAAAATCGAACCAAATCTAGTTCGATCCTTTAATTAGTTTGTTAAAATCTCTGTCTATATGTCTATATGCATCTCTTTGCATGTTATTCTTGACCGATTTTGTATATTTTTCCTAAATTAGGGTTTCAAACTTTTCTTTTCTTATTAACTGTCAAGTGATTTCCTTTAAAGTATTTTGACTAATTATTGTCATATTTGTGTGTTCAATTTCAGTACTATTTAAAACCCTCCCCCATTCTCTTCAGGACACACTTGAAAATAATTATAATCTCACTAGCTCTCAACTCTACTCTATTATTTCCCATTCTGTGGTCATGGCTTGCTGAAAGCCACTGCCATTAATTTTCTGGCTTTTGCTTTTCGTTGACAATTCAGAACACTATGGTTTTTGTGCTTTTGTCTTGCATTTCTCGTTTAACTGGTGAGTTACTTAAACTTTTCACTTCCACTCTTACATATCCCTAATTTACATATGTTATTATTCACGAATGTATAATCCAATGTGCATACGAGTAATGATTAGCCATTATCTTTTTTAAGTTGTATATGTCTTGTTCTTTTGGACCTTTGTTCGCTCCTAATACTGCTAGTTATAATATTGTTCATGCCTGACCTAAACCCTATTAAGTTTGTTTAGCTAATGCATTCTGGAGTGCTCCTGTATGCAAATTTTCTAGTCTTGCACTTGCCTTAAATTTGTTAAGTTCATATTAGTCAACTGGTCAATACGTGAATGTCTAGATTACTCAAATTTGTGTTTTCCTATCATGTCTAAATGCTATTTTGCTAGCTTTCTTTTGACATTGGATATATACTTAGCATGAATTGGACATTTGAGGTTCTAACTTGTTTGGTATTATGCATTTGTGTATGTCAATCTTTATAAATCCTACAAACTTGATTCTCCCTAATTTTTTCGACATGATTTTGCCTATGTATTGTTTTTTTTCTAAATGTTAAACCTTTTTTCTAAGTCTTGTTGACCTTCTGCTCAACCACTCTATGTTTTTTAAACTTTTCTATGTCTACTTCCTAAAACTAAGTAGATCTTTTCAAATTCTATCCCTTAACCATTGCCCACTCTCTCTCATTTGCCACTTATCCTATTTTTGAATCTTTATTCTTAGCGGGCTAAAAGCCAAGACTATTTAGGTTCTGTCCTTGACCTCCCTAGTGTGAGCACTACCCGGGATGCATATGAAACCCTTGTGAACTCGAACACACTAGGATTTTTCTCCTAGTCTTCCTTGAACTATTTCTTATTAGTTTCTCTGATGTGAGCACTGCCCTGGGTTCTTGAAGCCCTTGGGAACTTTGACACATTATAAATTTGGGTCTTGTATGCTTATCCTTGAAATATGGGTGAATCACTCACCACTGGTCATGTTGTACCTATGACATGGGCTTTGGAAATGCTGTGAGTTGAAGGCCTCGTTTGTCCAAGTGTATTTGGGCTTGCTGTAGACTCCCTATAATAACTTATTTTGTAATTCATTCATTAAATTTTAGTATGTAATAATTATTTTTAATAATAATTCCGGGGTATTAGTAAAAAATGGGACAGGGTTCGTATTTTATTGTTTGCTATAAAGTGGAGTAGAAATCCTGTCTATAGGGTTAATGCTATGCTGTTGAATTTTTTGCGTTAAACATCATTTTTATAGGTATCCTATTATGTTTAGCCATTATATGCTAGCAACCATGTCTATAGGCTCAATGTTTGGTTCAATCATGTTCTGTTACAGACCATGCCTATAAAATTATTATCATCCCATATGTGTATGAATTCCTGCTTTCATACTATTTCATTCAGATTATAGAAATCTTGCCTATAGGATTTTTAAAACATGGAGAATGCACGCTTGAATCTGTTCAATTGTTTATTATGCTCTTACACTTACTAAAAATCATGCCTATAGGATCTAAAATCAAATCAACCCGTATAAGCATGCCTATAGGTTTGAATTAGTTTAATTATCCTTTATGCCCGTTTGTTCATAAGTTCTCCAAACACTACGCTGTCACTCTCACTAGAAAACATGCCTATAGGATTCAATAAATAATTCTAGCTCAGTTTCTGTGACCTGCCACTGTCTACAATTGCATAAATCACCTAGATATTATTCCTATAGGTTTAACTGCTCACAATGTATAATCAATAGTAAACAAAGTAGTTTTTCAAAAATTTTATTAAGAAATTGGCTTCTATATATGAATATCCATGCCTATTAAAATCCATAATCACATAGATTATGACTATAGGATTCAACAACTTCAATTAGTCCAAAATATGCAATTGTCAAAATGCTGAATGTGTTCGCGTGCATTCGTTGTTAATGTATGGAGGCTAACTTGAGCCCTTAACCGCTTTTATATGAAGTCCAACTTAGTTTGCATGTCGATTAGTTTTTATCATTTTGAGCAACCTAAGTTGAAGTCTAGTACTACCTAAATAGAGGTCCAAAGCCTTCTAGACCATAGGCATAGGGCGGGTAGTGCACGCATAAGACACGGTTTAGAATCAGCTAGTGTGCTTTAAGTAACAATTTAAAGATACTAATCGGGTAGCAGGAGATGATAGTCTATGCCCGCTGAATAATATGAGTAACACCCGATCTTGAGGGAGTTACAAAGTATTATTTATGTTGCACGGGGTGTTCCTTTAGGCTAAAAAATTTAGTACCCCCGCCACCTTGCCTTGCAATCTATTATCTGTGTTTAATGATGAACTTCCCAGATTCCTTGTTTTCCTTATCTTTGATCACATAGAATAATTCATATAATTAAGTTCGGTCGGGACCCACAGTTATGGACCTCAAAAAGTGCCTAACACCTTCTCTTTGAATTAATTTCAAGCCCTTACCCGATCTTTGGTGAAGCAAAATGGTTAATCAGAGTTATCTGCAAATAGGTTCCCTAACACACCTTAATCCGTTAGGTGGCGACTCTCTCTTTTAAAACCCTTCCTTAAAAGAGTTGGCACATGCCGAAACCCGATTTCAAGAGAAAATGGGGCTCGACATGCATCAAATGCATAAATTCTGCTGGGGCATTGGTTAGCCCAAATGAAATCACAAGGAACTAATAATGACCATACCGAGTTCTGAAAGTAGTCTTCGGGATATCTGGATCCTGAATCTTCAACTGATGATAACCTGAATGCAAATCGATCTTGGAAAACACTCGGGCACCCTGTAACTGATCAAATAGGTCATCAATACGAGGCAAAGGATACTGGTTTTTCACTATGACTTTGTTTAACTGGCAATAATCGATACACATACGCATAGAACCATCCTTTTTCTTCACAAACAAGACAGGAGCATCCCAAGGCAATACACTAGGTTGAATGAAGCCCTTATCAAGCAATTCCTGCAACTATTCCTTCAAATCCTTTAACTCAAGAGGGGACATACAATAAGGAGGAATAGAGATAGGTTGAGTGCCCGGCAATAAATCAGTGCCAAAATCAATATCTCTGTCGGGCGACATGCCCGAAAGATTTGCTGAAAACACATCAGGGAAATCCCTCACTACTGGAACTGACTCAGTTGTAGGGATATCAATACTGACATCTCTCACATAAGCTAGATATGCGTCACACCTCTTATCAACCATTCGTTGAGCCTTAAGAAATGAAATAACTTTGCTGGGAGTGTAATCTAAGGTACCCCTCCACTCTAATCACGGTAAACCTGGCATAGCCTACATCACAGTCTTGGCGTGACAATCAAAAATAGCATAATAGGGTGGCAACAAGACCATGCCCAAGATAATATCAAAATCTACCAGGCTGAGCAATAATAAATCGGCTTTGGTCTCAAATCCACTAAGAGCAATCAAACACAACCGATAAATGCGATACTCAGTAAGAGAATCTCTTACAGGAGTAGACACATAAATAGGGGAACTCAAATATCCCTAGATACGCCCAAATGAGGGACTAAATAAGAGGACACATAGGAATAAGTAGAGCCTGGATCGAATAGAACCGATGAATCTCTATGACAGACTGAAATAATACCTGTAATGACATAATTGGAAGCAACAACCTCTGTACGAGAAGGAAGGGAACTGTATCTGGCCTGGCCCCCTTTTACGATGACTTCTACCTCCCCGACCTCCACCTCGAGCTAGCTGAGTAGGTGGGGTGGCAGCGGGTGCTGGAATCATGGCCTGAGAACCCCGTGGAGCACACTGTGGCTGAGAAGCCTGTCGCTACACTCAAAATAAAATCTAGGAGGGCATAGTGGCTGTGACTGGCTCGGGCCAGGTCTATTATACTGATCGCTAATAGCACCCCATGCAAGAGGCACACTAGATACTAGAGGTGCATAATAAGGCTCATGAGGTCTAGGAGGAACTGGAATATTACTAGAGCCTGGAAGAGATGAATGAACGGGGTGACTCACATAACCCCTACCATGACGAATTGCAACTGCAACACGGGAACTAGAATAATGTTTCGACTCCCAAGACCTCTTATCCTCTCTCCCTGTCCCGAGCAAGCATGCCCTCCATTCTCCTAGCAATACTCACCACTTGCTGATACGGGATATCCATCTCTAACTCCTGGTCCATGCTAGTGCTGATCCTGGGAATGAGTCCCTCAATAAACCGGTGAACCCTCTCTCAAACTATATAAACCAAGGCCGGTGCATGTCTAGCCAAGTCACTGAAATGGACTGCATACTCTAAAACAGTCATAGCACCCAGGCGGAACTGCTCGAACTCGGTGCAACATGCGTCCCTGAGGCTCTGAGGGATATACTCTCTAAAAAACATGTCTGATAATTAAGTCCATGTAAGGGAAGCTGCCTCAGCCAGACTGTCCAACTCATAAGCACGCCACTAGTGATAAGCTGCTCCTTAAAGCTAAAAGGTAGTGAACGAAACTCCACTTGACTCTGCTATGCCCATAGTGCGGAGGATACGGTGGCACTCCTCCAGAAATCCGTGCGCATCGTCTATTTCTAGGCTACTGAATATAAGAGGGTCGTACTTCTTATACCTCTCAAGCCTACGATGTTCCTCCTCTGAAGCTGATGCCCTACCCTCGGACTGAACTGGGGCTACAGGTGTAACCTCTGGAATCTAATCAACCTAAACCCATTGCTCTAGGGTGCGAGTGGTGGGGGTCTGTGATCCTCCCCCGCCTGGGATATGGATGCAACAAGGGGAATCAACCCTGCCTGAGCTAGAGTTTTGTACATTCTCATGAACTGTGCAAGGGTCTCCTGAAGAGCTCGAGTGGTAGTAATAGGTGTATCATGTGCCTGTGCTTCAACTAGAACTACTGGTGGCTCCTCTGTTGCAGCTCGTGCGGTTGCCCTAGCTTCACCACGCATACGTCCTCGGCCTCTACCGCGTCCCCGTCCGCGGGCGCCTCTAGCAGGGGGCATAGGTGCTTGGCCATCTCCGGTAGCGTATGTCGTCACCATCTGTGAGAGAATAGAAGACAAAAGTTTAGAATTTAGAGGTCACTAATCTCACATGACAAGGAATCAAATGAAGTGGAATTTTCTTGACAGTTCCATAGCCTCCCCAAGATAAGTACAGACGTCTCTATATTGATCCGCGAGATTCTAATAAATTGGCTTGTGTCTCACGACTCATATGAATCTAGAGCTCTAATACCAACTTATCATGGCCCAATTTATCTCTCCGTGAACTGTCATGCCAGCACCTAGTCTCTACGACTAGGTAAGCCTAATATTGCGGAAAATAAAGGAGAACACAAAGATAACAACTAATAGGTATAGTTAATAAGCAAAAACGGTGCCACTCGGCATATACAAGAATCATCTTTTCACAAAACCCGAAATCTTGCAATGTCACAAGCTTTTAAGAGTTTCTAGATGCTCTATACATTTGTATCTGAATAAAACAAGGGGGAAATCAACACAAGGAGATAGAAGGGGATTCCGAGGTCTGAGGACGCGCCAGATATACCTTGAAGTCTCCTAAAGCAACAACCACACATCTAGACTAGAGGGTGATAGCTAGTACCTGGGTCTGCACACGGAAAACATGCGCAGAAAAGGGCATGAGTATACTACAACGGTACCCAATAAGTGCCAAGCCTAACCTCGGTCGAGAAGTGACGAGATCAGGTCAGAGCCCTACTGGTATAAATATAATGAAATAAGATATAAAGAAATACTACAAAAAAATAAATATAGAAATCTGACAGGAATAGAATTAAATGAAAGCCCACAGCTCAGAACACAATATTAGGTAACATGGATCTCCTAAGATACCGTCCCATAGTCCCAAACGTAAATGTGCAGGGGGATCTCCCGGAATACCATTATGTAGTCCCAAAGTAAATATGCAGTGTTAGAGGATATCCCGGAATACCGTTCCTTAGTCCCAAAGTAAGATCTCCTGGAATACCGTTCCATAGTCCCAAAGTAAATATGCAGTACAGGGGGATCTCCCGGAATATCGTTCTGTAGTTCCATAGTAAATATGCAGTATATGGGGATCTCTCGGAATACCGTTCTGTAGTCCTAAAGTAACTGTGCAGCTCATCCAACAGAGATAATAGTTACAGGAAGAAAACCACAATTTAGGCTAAGTCCGAGCCACGGAGAAATATGAAATTTCACTAACACATGCTACATAGAGTTCAGATAGGCAGTTAAGGCACGTTGGCATATTTTTCTAAACTAAACAGGATAGTTACATATGCTAGTGTAGCTCAATTAAAGGAAAACATATATTTTTCTTAATTAAAATGGAGTTTTCAATAAATAGCCCGTGTACGCACTCATCACCTCATGTACACGACACCCATATATCAAATAGTACCAAATCCTAAGGGGTGTTCCCCCCACAAATTTAGGCAACCCACTTACCTTGAATCAAGCTCAAATCAATCCGTAATAATGCTCTTTTCATGAATATCTGGCTCCGGATGGCCCAAATCTAGCCATAACCAATTACATAACATAAATATAGCTACAAGAAACTAATCTAGCTAACGAAATCAAAACTAAGGCAAGAAATTAGAAAACACCCAAAAAGACTTTCCGGGCCCACGTCTCGGTATCGGGTAAAAGTAAAAAATTATGAACACCCATTCACTCATAATTTTGCTCGTACCAAAATTATCTAAATCCGAGGTCTAAATCCCACTCAAAACTCGGAAATTCGATTGGAGAACTTTTCCCCCATTTTCCTAACTTTCTCACTCAAAATCCTTGATTAAATGAGGAAAACAACAATATATTAATCAAATATAGCCAAAATCAAGTACGAAATCGTTTCCCAATAGCTTCCTCTGAAAATCCTTCAAATTATCACCCTAAATCCGAGATCTCAAAGTCAAATAGTGCAGAATGACATAAACCCTCGATTTGGCCCCTTTTCTACCAATTAAATTGCATCAGCGGTCACTTACACGCATCTACGACCCTGCACCTATGGAAAAACCATCGTAGGTGGGAAAACAACTTAAATAGGCCGGGACTACGTCTACGAAAATTGGGCAGCACTTGTGAGCCTGCTCTTGTGGTTCCCAACCGCTTCTGCGCTTCCGTTTCTACGGACCCCTCAACGCACCTGCGGACCCATCTTGACAAGGCCCATATCCGCATCTGCGATTCCATAGCCGCATTTGCGAATCCGCACCTGCGGCCCAGAGTGCATAGCTGCAGTTACACCAGATACAACAATTTTAGCCGTTTTCCTAAGTCTCAAACCAATCCGTTAAGCACCCGAAACTCACCCGAGGCCCCCGAAACCTCAAACAAACATACCAACCAATCCTAAAACATTATATGAACTTAGTCGAGCCCTCAAATCACATCAAATAATGCTAAAAACACAAATTACCCTCCAATCCAAAATAATGAACTTGAGAATTCCAAATTCCCGATGCCAAAATCAACCAAACCACGTCCAATTTACCTCAAATTTTGCACACTAGTCATATTCAACATTACGGGCTACTCCAACTTTCAAAATCAGGTTCGTACCCTGATTTAAAAAATTCCACTACCGGTCCAAATCTCCAAAAAATTTGACTTTTGCCATTTCAAGTCTAAATAAGCTACAGACCTCCAAAATACAAACCGGACACGCTCCGAAGACCATAATCACCCAAAAGAGCTAACGGAATCGACAAAACTCCATTCCGGAGTCGTCTTCACACAGTTCTGACTACGGTCCAAATTCTAAAACACTCCGAAACTCAAAATGAATCCTCTGGGAAGTCACAATAGAAGAAATAGATACGGGGGAAACAGTTAACAGGGGATTGGGGCACTAACTATCAAAACGACCGATCGGGTCGTTACAGTGTGTTAGGTGCCATCACGACCGGTTGGGATTTTGGGTCATGGCAAACCCTTGGGAAATGCTTTCGCTGCCCATTCATCTGGCGTCTGAATCATATCAAACCAACTTCAAATTGTACCAAATTTTGTGGATAAGTTTCAAATTGCAAAACAGACATATTTCAAGTCCCAAAATCAAAATCCGAACTCGATAACCATTAAGTCAAACTATGGTCAAACATAGAAAATTTCCAAATATTCAAATTGCTAGTTTTAGGCAAAACAAGTCAAATCAACCTTGGGACCTCCGATTTTAATTTCGGGTATATGTCCAAGTCTAAAATTACAATATATACCTACCAGAATTGTCAAAATACCAATTCAGCATTATTTAGCCAAATATTGACCTTGGTCAACTCTAGCCTCATTTTTAGTCAAAATTTTCATTTAAACAAAATTTCATATAAAAACTTTTTGAAAAGCAAAACAGACAACACACACAAATTAAGAAACATCAAATGAAGCTAATAGATGTCTCAGAACTTGGAAATTAGGATTAGTGCTCAAAATGACCTATCGGGTCGTCGTATTTACATGTTTAACTTTAGAGATATTTTGAAATATTTTATTAATTAAATTGACACAAAGTATTATTTATCATTTATTTAATTTATACGGTTTATACCTTAGTTTTTTGGATTTCATAGAAAAAATAGGCAGAGTCATCTTTTACTGAACACTATTCAATTTTTTTTACTCGACAGTCACAGAATACTAAAATATATTCTTGTTTAACTTAGCATGTTTTAGTTGATTAGTATATGATCATACCTTTAGTTCAACAACCTAAATACAAAAATTAAAGGGCGATGTATATGGCATGCAAATGTGTCACGACCCAAAATTTCAACCTGCCGTGATGGCGCTTAACACACTTGCTAGGCAAGCCGATAATTATATAATAGCTAAGCATTTGAATAAACATATTTTAATAAAATCAACAACATAAATCTTATAAATATCTAATACAAATATTTGAAATACTACTATAACCACCCCAAAATATGGTGTCGATGAGTACATGAGAACTACTAAGTATCAACATAAAGCAAAAACTCTAGTACAACTGTCTGAATAATAGAGTACTGAAGAAAATAAAAGGAAAGAGACTCAAGGTCTGTGGACGACACAATAGCTACCTTGAAGTCTCCAAGCACGTAGTAGCACAAATCTAGCAATCACCAAGTCTAGATGTACCTGGATCTACACACGAAGTGCAGAGTGTAGTTTTAGCACAAGCGGCCCCATTACTCAATAAGTAATATAACTATCCTTGGTATAAAAGCAATGATGAGCTTAGAAGAATATAGTCAGAGTCTATTATAATGACAAAACATGTTTAATGATGACAGAAACAATAAACAACTCAGAGAAATTATCATAATCAACTCGTTTATGTTACAGAAATTTAGACATGCTTTCAAGTTCAACAATTAAAGCCCAACACTGATAGGAACGTTTCAAGTACAACTAGAACGAGGAATGTACATCTCTATGCCTACATATAGATGCATGTCAAATGAATGATTTCATGGTGATAGTCCCAATTACTCACACTTTCAGAAAATACTCAATCTGTCTGCCAAATACACTGCACTATACGGGTGCCTGACATCAACCCCCCCACTAAAGCACGTGTATATATATCACTGTGCCTGCATTCACTACTGGTATGTCAAATTTCGGAGGGGCGGATCCTGCCCAAGAGCTAACATGATACCTACTGCGGTATGCGACTCGATCTATATAATAAGCATAATGAGAATAAAGTTAATATGACATGTTGTGGCATGCAACCTGATCCACAATAAGACTTACAAATGGGCTCTTAGTCCCACCTCATTCATTAATCTCTCAAGTCTCAAGGGCTCATAGTCTCGTACCACTTAGCCCAAACAATAATAACATGTGATGTAACAGTGAGTGATAAACAAAAACTGAGATATGATATGCAAATGAAGAATCATGACTGAGTATATAATTATAGTTAAAGCAAATAACTCAAAACAACAAAAATTAACCTCAATAGGTCTCAACCGAATAAGCACATAGCCTAAGCATGATTTCTAGCATGATTAACAACTCATTTACTCTAGAAAATAAGAATTACACGTATAAAACAAGACTAGATAACATCGCAATAAAAACAAATCAATCAATCATGATTATCATGGTGTACGCCCACACCCCATCACAACACAACTAACGTGTTTTTCAAGGATAGATATCCTCAATTCCAAGTTAAAAAATATTATTTACTTCAAAGCGCACAACTCAATGCTCCAACAAACCTTGCCAAATGAATTGGCCTCCGAGCAACTCGAATCTAGTCAAAGCAACTTAATTCTATTAGAAACAATTCCAAAAGATAATGCTATGGTCTTTAACCAAAATTAAAAAGTAAACCACAGGCCCATACCTCGGAACCTGGCAAACTTTACAAATTTCGAATATCCATTTGATAACGAGTCCAACCAAACCAAAATCATCCAATTCCAACTACAAATAGACCCTCAAAACCCAAAATCTCATTCTCCAATACATAGTCCAAAAATTCCCAAATTTCACCTCAAACACACATACTCTAGGTGTAAGAATCAATGGATAATCAATATTTATCAATAAACGTGATGAATCTTCACTTACCTCTTCATTAATAGTGAAAGATGCTCCAACATTCGCCCTTAGCCAAACTCTACTATAATGATATGGCCGGTCGTTTTGAGAATTAAAGTCCTCTTTGGTGGCAATAAGGTCTTGAGCATCCTCATTATGTGTCATGACTTTCATGTGTGGCCGAGTTCAATTTTCGAATGATTCGGGGTCAACTTCGAAGAAGGACTCTTGTTTAGAAACATAAGCGATAAGAGTTGACTGAAATTTGACTTTTATTTAGAAGACTCTGAAATGGAATTTTGATGATTCCAATAGCTTCGTATGGTGATTTTGGACATATGCGTGCGTCCAAATTTGGAGTTCCTTAGAGTAATTTGAAGCATTTCGGCGAAAGTTAGAAAAGTTAAAGTTTTGACCAAGAGTTAAATTTGGTGATATCGGGGTCAGAATACAATTCCTAGAGTTGGATTAGCTCTGTTATTTCATTTGGAACTTACATGCAAAATTTTGCGTCATTCCGGGTTGATTTGATATGTTGAAATTTGAAAGTTCATGAGTTCGCTTTGTGGTGCGATTCATATTTTTGACATTGTTTGATGTGGTTTGAGTCCTCGATCAGGTCCGCATTATGTCTTAGGACTAGTTGGTATATTGGTTGAGGTCCCCGGGGCCTCAAGTGTGTTTCGAGGTGAGTTTTGAATGAGTTTGGGCATTTCCGCACTCTGATGCTATTCTGGAACTTTTGGAAGTGCAAGAGGAACATTTTGTTGTGCTGAGGTAGAAGAAAAGTGCCAAGGAAGAATAAAAAGTGCAGACCGTGCAATTCTTCTCGCGGCCACACTTCAGGGATTCGACAGGATCGATGGTCCGACTTCGGAACCTTATCTTTTAATCAATAAGGAATTTAGAGATGATTGTAATGACACGACCAGTCATTCTAAGAATTAACACCGTGATCCCCTATTAACTGCATCCCCCGTGTTTGTTTCTGCTATTGTGAGTTGCCATGAAGATTTATTTGGAAATTTGGAGAGTTTTGGGACACTTAGTCCCTAAATGAGTTTTTAAATTTTAGAATTTGGACCGTAGTTGGAACAATGTGAAGACGGCCTCAGAATGGAATTTTGTTGATTCCGTTATCTTCGTTGGGTGATTTCGGGTTTAGGAGCATGTTCAAATTGTATTTTGGAGGTCCATAGCTCATTTAGGCTTGAAATGCCGAAAGTTGAATTTTGAAGTTTCCGGTTTGATAGTGAGATTTTTATATTGGGGTCGGAATGGAATTCCGGAAGTTGAAGTAGCTCCATAGTATTGAATGTGACGTGCGTGAAAAATTTCAGGTCATTCGGACGAGGTTTGATGGATTTTTTGATCAAAAGAGTATTTTGAGAGTTATGAAGTTTCTAGGCATGAATTCGATGCTAATTGGTTGATTTGATGTTGTTTGGGGTGTTTTGAGGATTTTTATAAGTTTGTTCAGTGGTTTTAGACTTATTTGTGTTTTTGGTTGAGGTCCCGGGAGCCTCAGGGTGATTTCGAATGGTTGATGGAAAGATTGAAAAATTTGAGTTGCAGCTGAAGTTGAGGACTGTTGTCATAACCACATGTGCGGTTGAGAGGCTGCAGGTGCGGCTCTCATAGGTACGGAATCAAGCCGCAGATGCGGCCTCGTGAGGGAAGGCCAATTTTTGCAAGTGCGGTAGAAGAAGTGCAGGTGCGGCCAAAGGGAATTTAAGTGGAAATCGTAGAAGCAGTCCTTTGACCGCAGAAGTGGTCTCGCATATACGAAAATTTTACCGCAGGTGCGAAATCCTTGACCAAAAAATGGGCAGAATCGAGGGTTTAAGCCATAATTCATATTTTGGACTTGGGATCTCAGGAAATTGTGATTTTTGAAGAGATTTTCACCTGGGCGATTTGGGTAAGTAGTTTCTACTCGGTGTAGACTAATTTCCATGAATCTACACTTAAATCCTTCCTATAATTTCGAGTTTATGGTGGAAAATTGGAGAAACGTTCTTAGATCTAAACTTTGAGTTTTGATTAGGGATTTGACGTTGGATTTGGATAATTTTGGTATGGTTATACTCGTGAGAGTATGAGGATTTTGAAAATTTAAATTTTACCCGATTCCGAGACGTGGGCTCGGAGGATATTTTGGTCATGTTACCTAATTTCGCGTATTAGCTTAGAATTTATTTCTAGAATCAATTACTTGAAGTGTTATTTACATTATGAAATTGAATTAAATAGATTTGGGCCATTTGGAGTCGAGTACTCGTGGCAAGAACGTGGTTTCGGGTTGATTTTGAGCCGGTTCGAGGTAAGTTGCTTTTCTAACCTTGTGTGGGGGGAAACCCCCTTAGGATTTGATATTATTGATGTTTGAAGTGCCTTGTACGTGAGGTGACAAGTGAGTACTTGAGCTAATTATTAAAAAATCCGGTTTTCATTAAGTACTTAGAATTGTGGTTCTTTTCCTGTTTATATTACTTGCAATTTAAGCCTGTTGTTAGCTTAGGGAAACATGTCTAATTGATTTAAATTGCTTATTTGTCCTAATTCCTTATTTGAATTATATGCAGCATGCTAGGTTAGAAATACCTACTTTACCTTGGTGTGAAATTTGATTGAATTAAGTATTCTTCTTGTTGCTGTTGTGTATTTACTTTGGGAATACGGGACGGTATCCTGGGAGATTCCCCTTGTATGTTTAATTTAGGACTATGGATTTGTATTCCGGGAGATCCTCCCTACACTTTTACAATAGAACTATGGTTGTTCTTTCTATCTTGTGTTACTTCTTACTGTTGCACTTAACTATACTTGTTTATTTTACACTGTTAGATCTTGTTTTTCCTTTAGCCTCAGTAGGGCCCTGACCTTCCTCGTCACTATCCGACCGAGGTTAGGCTTGGCACTTACTGAGTACTGCTGTGGTGTACTCATGCCTTTCCTCCGCATGTTTTTCATGTGCAGATCCAGGTTCTTCCACTCATACTTATCACGCTTGAGGCGAGGCGCTTTGTAGAGACTCCGAGGTATATCTTCCGCATCCACAGACCAAAGAGTCCCTTTCTATTCTCAGTACTAGTATAGCCTTTTCTGTATTTCCCTTGTTGGTAGACAATTTTGGAGTTAGAGCTTATTATGTAATCTTTAGATTGTGATTCATAGGATTCCGGGTTTTGGGAAATGTTCAGTTTTTGAGATCTTGTGTTGGTACATGCCGAGCGGCATCTTAAACACTTCTAAAATTGCTTATCTTTAATTTTTATTTGTTTTCCGCATTTTGTTCCTTTTTCCGCAGATTTTTAGGCTTACCTAGTCATAGAGACTAGGTGCCGTCACGATATTTTACGAAGGGAGAACTTCATTCATGACAATGATCCAAAAATAAAAGTTATAGCCCTTTGTGTCTAGTTTCCAGAAATATAAATAAGTCATCATTTGGAAATTTGTACAAAAAGTTATGGCCAATTTACTAAAGCCTGGTAGTGCAAATTTTGCTGAAGTGCAGCGGCACAATTTGGATCACGGTCGTAGAGCCTGGGATGTGCGACCGCACCAAAAATGTTTGGTCAGAACTTTGGAGGCCAGATGTTGTACTATATAAATGAGGGTTTCACCTTATTTTTCATTATTGAACCTACAGAGCTCGGTTTGTTGTGATTTTTCGTGGGTTTTTCAAGAAAATTATTGTGGTAAGTGATTCTGACTCAGTTTTGGCTATATTACATGAATCCAATGTTACTTTCATTATTTAATTAGATATTTGAGTTGGAAATTTAGGGAAAATTGTAAAAACTTCTTAGACTAAATTTTATTGAGTAATTCTTGTATGGTTAGACTTGTTATTGAATAGGTATTCGGATTTTTATAATTTTGGTCGGGTTACGAGGTGCGAGACCGGGGGTTGACATTTTAGTTTAATTAAAAATCAAACTTTATTATCCGAAATAGTTTCTTATGAGTTTTATTTATACTTTGAAGTTATTTTGGCTAGATTTGAATCGTCCGGAGGTTATTTCACTCAAGAAGTTCATTTTAGTGGAACGATCTATCTTTTTTGATGTAAGTATCTTGCCTAACTTCGTGTGGGAGAATTACCCCTTAGGATTTGAGTCTTTTATGATATTTCTATCATGTAAAGTCCGTGTACGTAAGGTGACGACTACGTGCTCGGGCTTATTTGTGAAAAGTTAACCTTTTAGGCTCTTATGTCATTATGTTCACTAGATATGAAGTTGTTTTTCTATGATTGAGTTCCAATTTACTAGTTTTTCACTCTACATGTTTTAATTGGAATTAATTGCTTCATGATCCACTCTTGTTGCCTATTTGACTCTTATGTGACTTAACTGGAGTTGTTATGTCTTCTATTGCTATGCTATTCCTCATTAGTCACTTCTCCTTAATTGAAAGTATAATTATCTCTCCAGTAATTATTTATCCTTAATTGAGGTTTCGATTATATTTTCTCTATTTACCCTTATTTGAGTTGTTGTATCTCTTTCGTAATTGCTAAATCTTAAAAGAAGTTTAGATATCCTATATCTTAGTTTGTCCTTATTTGGAATTATTTGACTTGTGTTGTCTCTCTTTTTGTTGAACTGTACATTGTGAGATCGTTGTTACATATTATTTCTTCCTTGTTGAGCTTTTATTATTATGACCAGTATTCTCTATTGTCTTTATTTGTTAACTAGTTCTACCATTTTCTTGTGGTTGAAAGCTCCTGAGTTGATTTACTTGCCATACTCTTGTATAATTGTCATTGTTCCTATTGCACTTGTTGTGGTGATGCACGAGGTTTCTGCTGTGCGGCTGTTATTGTGATGCATGAGGTTTTCTGCCATGCGGTTGTGGTTGTTTGCACGAGGTTTCTGCCGTACTATTGTTACTTTTGATATGCGCACACACACACACACATATATATACATATATATATACATACATACATATACATATATACATATATATATACATACATACATATATATATACATACATACATATATATATACATACATATATATATATATATATATATATATATATATATATATATACA
>MU679368.1:8328-25022 GCA_026770625.1 Nicotiana glauca | reverse complement strand
TTTTTTTTTTTAAACTAGTCGTTGGCCAACGGCTTAATTGGGAAAAATAGTTGTTGGCAACGGTCCAAACATGCCCTACACCCCCCAAAACACCCCTTACGCCCCCAAACTTTTAATATAACCCCTAAGTTTATTAAATTATACTTTGGCCCTATTTTCTACTATAAATATTCCCCATTCTTCTTCATTTTTTCCCACAAAAAATCAATCTTCTCTCAAATCTCTTACATTCTAATATTCTATCTATATTCTATATTATTCTCTCAATTTTGTTAATATCAATTATCAAGTATCAAGTGGTATCTTTCAAGTTTCAACTTTTAAGTATTTGAGCAAATTTTTTGGAGCAACTTTCAAGCTTCAAATTAATTTGTCAAGTATTTGGAGCAATATTTTGGGCAATTTCTTCAAGTTTCAATATTTAATCACGGTGCCCTCGTTCCATCTCCTAATTTTAATATATAATTTTTGCGTATCATTTTAGTGCTTAATTTTTGTGTTTACTTTACGTATTATATTTTTGTATTTTATTTGTGTAAGCAATAATTTGCACACACAAGTGGGAAGGGGGGTTTATCTAGACACTTAAGAAAGGGTCACAAAGATTTATGGATACAAGCTAGCATAGAAGCCGGAAAAATTATAGATCCTACCATCAGTTCTCCCGCTCCTAGTGGATCTGGTTCTAATCAAATTCAACAACAACTTGACCCTGCTTCTGGTCATGTTTTACGCAAATATAACAAAGATAGAGATCGTGAGAACTTAGCAAAAATGGTGGTTGTCTGTGGCTTACCTTTTACTTTTCCTTCTCACCTTGCTTTTGTGCATTATATACAAGAAACTTATAACCCTGCTTTCCCAAGACCATAGTTAGAAATGATATTTTTATATTTCAAACCGAATATCTTCAGTATATTCGTTGTGTATTTTTTCACTTAGATTATAAAGTGTCTATCACATCTGGTATAGGTCGTAGTCCTAATGGTTGTGATTATTTAACTGTTACATGTCATTAGGTTGATCATCACTGGAACTTGCAAAAACATATTATTGGTTATAAATTTGTTGATTCAAAACAACTGGAGCATATATTGCAACTACTGTTCTACAAATACTTGATTTTTATGGACTCGCTAATAAAGTTTTAACTATCACCTTGGATAATACTTCTGCTAACACAACTGTGGCAAATAGCTTAAAATCTAGACTTTATCCAATTAATCCAATAATTTTTCATGTTAGATGCGCATGCCATATTTTTAGCTTGGTTGTAAAAGATGGTCTTAATTGATTTTCTGATGCTTGTAGTAAAATACAACATGCCTGTAACTATATTTTTTCGTGCTCATAAACAAAGTAGAATTCGTGAATTTGCTCAACAATGTGCTAGTGCTGGCCTTCCATTTAGAAAAGTTCCAAAAGATGTTTGCAATAGGTTGAATTCTACTTATGAAATGCTTAAAGTTGCTTATGATTATCGGGTGCCTATCCAAAAGGTATTTAATATGCATAATGCTTACCCTGTTGATCAAATTATTGATTCTGATTGGGATGCGATTGTGAGCACGTGATTTTTGCCCTATATGAATTACTCCCATAAAATATCAAAAAATAATTTTTCCTAATTTTTGCAATTTTATAGGAATTTCGTAGAATTTTGTTAATTATTTGCATTATTGTGCATATTTAATTTTCATAAAAAATAAAAAAATACCAAAAACTAAAAATATGTTGCATTTTCATTTAGGATTTAATTTTGTATTTTTCTTTTTCTATTTACATGTTTTGTTTTTTAAAGATAAAAAAAAATATATATTTAAACCTTCGTCATCTTGCATTATTAGGTTTTTAATTTAGTTATGCCTAATTATATAACTTATTACTTAATTAAAAAAAAAAACCATCACAAAACAGAAATTGTTTGTTCTTGACATTGTTTTTTAGTTTAGTATTAAATTAAGTTATTTTTTTAAAAATAAAATAAAATAAAAAATTTAGGATTAACTAATTTTGTAAATAATACAAATAAATGATTAGTTAAAATTTACAAATTAATAAAATTTAGTACTTAATTTAGTTTTTTTAAAAAAATTAATTAGTTGTTAAAATCAAAGAAAATGGGGTCTTGGCCAAATTGGGCCAATTTAAACTAGCCCAATCCTAAACTTAACCTAAAAATCCAAAAAAAAAAAAAAAGAAAAAACCAAGTTCAAACCCTTAAAAAATCTGATCCACCCCATCTCTCCACTCAATCTTGACCGTTGATCTCTAGTAGATCCAATGGTCCGGAACTCACCTATTTTTTAATATAAAAACTGTTCAAAAAACCCCCACCCCCCCACTTCTAAATTCCTCACTCTTCCACTTCCCTCACATCTCTCTAAAACCTCTCTACTTCCCTCTTCTCCCTCCACCGCCGCCGCCCACCTCCACGGTGAGCTACCCATCAGAATTCTTTTCTGGCGGCGGCCTACCTCTAAAATCCCTCAAATTCACACAATCTTCTCCTCTTCTCCTCCTCTACCTCATCTTATCAACCAAACTCCCCAAAACCCAATCAAAGTCCGTAGATCTTAGATCAAAAAAGGCCAAACCCCTAGATATACCCTTTTTTTGTGCATCTTCCTAGCCGTTTAAAAATCCTCCGGTCAAGATCTCCCATCAAGGATCTTAGATCCAAGACGAGAGTCTTGATTTGAGGATTTTTTCATGGTTAAACCCATGTAATTTTGTTATTTAATTTCCACCTTCCTTAATTTATTTACGCATTTATATTTTTTTTATTTTATTCTCGTTATGTATGTTATTTTTTGCATTTTCATTTTATTTATTTTCTATTTTTTTTGCATTTTTTTTTGTTATTTATATTCTGCGCATTTTTTAATATTTATTTTTGTTCGAATTTTATTTATTTATTTTTTTTAACGTATTTTTTTTAATATTTTTTTAACCTCTGTTATAATTAATTAATTTCTTAAGTCATATTTAACTAAAATATGAAAAAGATGTGTAGATAGATTTAATTAGATAAAAATAATAAATAGATAAAAAAAATTAAAAATGTAGTATTTAGATTCCGTTTTTTTATTTTTATTTTTTACATCTCATCAATTTAATTAGTGTTATTTTATTAAATTTATTATGTAGTTATTAATGGGGTCGTACATGTATATATATATTATACACTACATTTATTTCTCTCACACTAACCAACTAATTTATGTCCCATCATGCCCACTAATTTATGTCTCATCATGTCCACTAATTTATGTCTCCTCCTATCCCAAAATTCCCTATAAATAACCTCTCTTCAGACAGAGAAAGAAAAAAACAGAGGAAAAAATACTTAAAAAGATAGAGTTTGAGAGAGGAAAGAGATAGAGTTTATGAGAGTTAAAGAGGAAAAATACAAAGAGTTAGGAGATTAAAAAACAATTTGGAAAAAGGAAAACTAAGGAAAACTTAAAAGCAAAACACTGATTTCCATGAATTCTCTTTGTGAAAAACTGTTCAAAAATCCTGTCTAGTGCTGATCTTCTGGTCCTCTTCACTATCAGTATTTTTTTTTTAAAAAAAAGTTGAAATCTGTACCTGTTTGAAGAAATGGTTGATTGTTTTTTTGGGGTTTATAAAGTTTGGTTTGAGCATGTTTGTGTGGAGTACTATCTAGTTGCTATTTCAATTTGAATTCCTTTGGGTTTAATTAGCTGATTCCAACACTATTCCACTGCCTTTTGTTGCTGCTGGCTACTGATCTTGCACTGTATTTTTTTCCTTCTATTTCCAGGTATTTTCAACATTATGGATATCACCTAAGTGTAATATGGAGTTTGAACTTGGAAATATGATAAACTGATGTTATTATTATTGAATTTTATTTCCTTTTTATTCAATCTCATCTATGGTTGTAATATGTAGCTCTAGAGATATTTGATTAGTATATTGGTCATAAATGATGTATTATAATATGAGACTGAAGCCTAGAGTGTTTGGATTCTTCTGTTTAGTATCAATTTTGTTTGAAATGGGCATAGGTGAAATAAGTGTTTTAGTTGGGAATAATAATAATATTTAGGTTGGTTTGTCTCTTAGCATTTGAATGCTATGTGTTTAGGCCTAATCATTAATTTCGAGCCATCAGTCATTTTTTAACCATAGTAAAATTATTGCCCATTAGTGTTTGGACAATTAGTTTGATTTAAATAGTTGAGGTGAGTCACATCGCTTAGTTCGCAGCAATTTATGGCCCTCATGAGTTAAGTTAGCAACTTAGTTAGAATAATTCGAGGAGCACTATGCCAGACAAAAGTGATAATTGTGTGGCCCTCGTTTATATTAGCTTTAGTTCAACCTTAGAATTCGAGGCATGCCATTTAGCAAATTATGTGATCCTCGCAAAAGGGCAAACACGTAGTTACTTTAGGCGCGTATTTAATAATCTACTTTCCTAAACTCGGGTGCATATTTATGTGACCCAAATCCAAATCTTAACGATGTTAAAATGTGTCAAACTCCACGGGTACATTTATGTGACGTGGTTTGAGACGTGTTTTAATAACGTTGCAATTTTCTTTAAAAAAAATAATAAAAGCGGTTAAAAGTTAAAATTTGTACATAGGTTCATAATTATTTAAAACCAGATAATTAACCCGAATATAACAGTTGAGCGACCGTGCTAGAACCACAGAACTCGGGAATGCCTAACACCTTCTCCCGGGTTAGCAGAATTCCTTATTCGAATTTCTGGTTCGCGGACTGATAAACAGAGTCAAACCCTTTCCTCGATTCGGGATTTTTAAACCGGTAACTTGGGACACCATAAATTTCCCAAGTGGAGACTCTGAATCTTTTAATAATATAATCCCATTTCGATTGTCACTTCAAGTTGGAAATAACTCCCTTTATTGTGTCCTTTACGGGGGTGTAGTAAAAAAAGGAGGTGTGACAGCTCTGGCAACTCTGCTGGGTACATGAACCCAGAACTTTTGGTTCAGGGTTCAAGAATTCGAGCTTAGAATAATTGTTGTATTTGGATTTGTTTATTATCTGATATTTTTACATGTTGGGCTTAATGTGCAAAATGATGCTTTTATTGCTTTGATATTATTTGAACTATACGTATAAACTGTTACGAAACCCCTCTCTTCTTATCTTCGGGGATGTGCTCGCTGGTCGAGACTCCCTATTACGTTAGTGTCATACCTTGAAATAAGAAAGAGGCACAAACAAGTTACTAAGCCGGATGATCTTTCGGGTCCCCGATACGTATCCCCCTCCTCGACTCGAGTTGTCCTCTCGGGTACACAGTCTAGAACAAATACCCAGGTTTTGAACCTAAAATAACTCAGTCTCATGCCGGATCCCTAGTAGGAAAGTTTGTTTGCATCATGTGCATTTGACTTTGGAGGCTCAACACAGGGGTTGGGTTTGTCTAGGACAGGTATACCCAAATTAAAAAGACCATCCTCATGCATCTTACGTGCTACTTGCATATCTGTCTGTTCAGGCTTGCATGTTGACTGGCCTCTAGAATAGACGAAGAAAATCAAAAAAAAAAAAATCAAAAAAACGAATGAGAGGTAGGTATTTAGAATATTATGAAACTCTGCCGGAATTCTAAAAAAAAGAAAAAAAGAAAAGTCATTTCAATGAGCTAAAATTTTCAAGTGCCATGTTCCCCGTGTTCCGTCAAATCTGGCAGAACTATACAAGTTTGATTCTCACCGGATGTGAGATACATAGGCAAACCTCATCGGTTCCGGCCCACCATTTTCAAAAATCCAAAAATATTTTTTCTTTACTTCCTTCTTTAGAAAGTCTTTCTTTTAGACCCTAAAGTTTTAAAAAATACAAAAATATTTTCTTCTAATATTTCTCAAAATCCAAAAAAAAAAAAAAAATCATTCTTCTTTCGAAAATTCAAAAGAAAATTCAAGATTCAAAAATAGTTTATCTTTTCTTTAGAAGTATTTCTTTCAAAAATTCAAAAAAAAATCAAAAATCCAAAAAATATTTTTCTTTCTTCTTTTAAAGTTTTTCTTTCAAAATTTCGAAAAGAAAGGAAAATCAAAAAATCCAAAAATATTTTCATTCTTCTTTCGAAAATTGAAAAGAAAATTTGAAATTCAAAAAATATTTTCTTTTTTATTTAGAAGTATTTCTTTCATGAATTAAAAATAAAATTCCAAAAATTCAAAAATATTTTCTTTCTTCTTTTGAAGTTTTTCTATCAAAATTCCAAAAAAAAGAAGAAGTCAAAATTCAAAAAAAAAAAAATAAAAAAAAATATTTCTCCTTTAGAAGGCTTTCTTTGCAAGAATACTGAAGAAAAATCAAAATTCAAAAATATTCTTTCTTCTTTATAAATCTTTCTTTTGAAACAAGAAGTGAAAAAAAAAGAAGATTCGAAATCCAGAAAAAAAATTAGTTTATTTCCTTTATTCATAATCTTCCCGATCTACGCAAGATCTGATTCATATTCCCACATGATACGTAGGCAACCCACATCAGGTTCGATCAATCATAGAAAAGAAAAATGAAAAAAAAACAAAAGTGAAAAATGTTGATAATAATAAGGACTGAGTGAGTCCGTTCTAACATGTTTTGTTTTGAACTGTGAAGAAAGTTGAGGTGGTCGGTTTGTGGCAAGCGGACAGCACAAGATCCGAGGAAAAATGATAACTGACATCGAAGCTGTTACAAATGCTCAAGAGACTCAGGGTGAGAGGGTTCAACTAGAGTCTACCGTGGTTGAGGAAAATAGAATACTGAAATAGAAAATGTGTTAAGCATGGGCCAATGGTCAAGGAGAGCCCCGTCATGAGTCACAATTTTCTACACAACAAGAGCACCACTCGTACTCGTTTGATCTTCCTGCAAACATTGAGCAACCTGCCCGAAAGATGGTACAGGAGGAAATAACCCAAAGAGTGAAAAGATTAGAACAACGGTTGAAAAACATGCAAGGGTTGGCAGGTCAAAAGAGTGTTGCCTTCAAAGATCTATGTATGTTCCCCGATGTCCACTTGCCGCCTGGTTTCAAGATTACCAAATTTGAAAAGTACGATGGACATGGAGACCCTATAGCCCACCTGAAAAGGTATTGCAATCAACTAAGAGGTGTGAGAAGAAATGAAGAATTACTAATAGCTTATTCTGGGGAAAGCCTTACGGGAGTAACATCTGAATGGTTTTTGGATCAAGACATATCTCGCTGGTACATCTGAAATGACATGACACATGCCATTGTCAAACAGTTCCAATACAACATCGACATTGCCCCAGACCGCAATTCCCTTTCAAACTTGAAAAAGAAACCAAGTGAAAGTTTCAGGGAATATGACATTAAATGGAGAGAGCAAGCAGCTCGAGCTAAGCTACCCATGGATGACCACGAGTTAATCATTGTCTTCTTTTAGGATCAAGAGCCGGATTACTTTCAAAACATGATGTCCACAGTTCGTAAATCTTTCTTGGAAGCAATCAAAATGGGAGAAATGGTAGAGAATGGCCTTAAGACAGGCAGAATTATAAGTCAAGCAGCTCTCAAAGCTGTAGCTCAGGATGTCCAAATTGAATCTGGTAACACGAATGATATGGATGAAGAAATCATGAAGACATTAGGGTCTAGAAGAGGTCCCGGGAGAACACCTCGAAGGTATGCGCAACCTCATCAGGTTTTCCATGACTCCCCCGAGCATTACTATCCACCTCAGAATACGCTGTTGATCCACCCCAATATGTTGTCCAACCATCAAATCACCCAAGAAAGCGAGCAAGAGCATCACAAAATCTCCAACAGCCTTCGCAAAATTTTCAGGTACCTTATAACCCACATCCAAGCCAAGGGTATAGAAAGGAACAAAAGTTGAAAGATAATTTTACACCAATAGGAGAGTCCTATGCAAGCTTATTTGAGAAGTTAAAACAACATGACATGATTGCACCCATTCCTCCAAATCATGTGGACCCACGTGCAAGAAGCTTTGACCCATCTAAAAGGTGTGAATACCATTCCAATGCTCAGGGGCACAATGTGGAAAGTTGTCAGGATTTGAAAAGAGAAATAAAAAGGATGATCCAGGAAAATTTGATTGTGATTCAAGACAGTGACACCCAGAATATCACGCTGAATCCTTTACCTGCACATGATGATGCACACTTTGTGGGGATGATGCCTGGTGACATGGGGTATGATAATCAACTCGGGAATTTGCCGACTGAAATTGGAGAAGGCCATGGTGATTCCGATAAGCAAATTTGTGGCTAAATGTCAAGCTTATCAATTGAAAAGTCATTCCCTCCTCACTTAGAAAGGAATCCTGGTAGCTTATTTTGATGTTCTTTCTGTTATCTGGGTTATTTCAGGGTTGTGATCCAGATTTTATTTGCTTTAATGAGTCAAACCCTTCTATCTTTCTATTCTATTTGTATGCGTCATGTTTGTCTATTTTGTTGCTATTCTCATTATCCAGGTTATTTTAGGTTTGTAACTCAGATCTTAGGTTGCTTGTTTAGTCGCCAAACCCTTCCATCCTTATTCAATAAAATTCAGTTTGTCCTTTTTGTGTCATTCTGTTCTTAATTTTTTTCGCGCTAGTCCTAATAACATGACATGCATGCGAAAATTTTGGCCAGATCCTAGACATTGATTTAATCTGGAATTGGATACCGAAAAAAAAAGAGAAGCATTTTTAGGATGAATAAAGAGTTGAAATACTTGAGAATTAAGGTCAAGTAAAATTCACCTTCGAATCATTGTGAAGATCGGGCTTGAGGAAGAACCAATTGAAGATTGTTGGAAAGTTTGACGTTAATGGTTGGAAAGTGTCTTGTGACCACGACACACCAAGAAGATAGGCATGTTCCTCAATGTTGTGATTGCAAAAGGATAATATGTTTGGCGTTCTCAAGGTTAGGAGACCCTTTTTCTGCTACCCAAACACTTTATACTCTTTGTCACCCCTTTGAGCCTGTGTTATTCTCTTTGACCACCCTCTTTTGGAATCAAGTTTAGAGTCAAGAGTCAAAAAAAAAAAAAAATTCATGTCCCAAGAGTACAAACTGGGAAAATTCTTAGAAAGTTTAAGTGAAAAAAAGGGGGGAAGAAGAAAAGAATTGTCAAAGGTCCACGCCCTCAAAAATAGAAGTTGGGGCAAACAAAAAAAGGAGGAAAAAAAAAGACAAAGAAAAATGATGGAAAGATGAAAAAAAAAGTTAGGTCAGATGTTTGAACTACGTTAGACCTGATTCCTTAAAAAAGGATACGTAGGCAGCCTCACGGTTCGGTCCAACCAAATAAGAATTCAAAAAAATCCAAAAGAATCCAAAAAAATCCCTAGTATCTGAAACTGGGTTAAAAAAAAGTTTATTTCACTTTTGAAAGAGTTGATTCCAAAAGTTTTAAGTCTACAATCCCTCACTTTGAGTCAACTTTGAGCCGTCATGCCGACCCTTTCTTCCTACCCATATCCGAAAACCTTCCAAATAAAGACCTCCTGATCAACCTTCAAGAATGCAAAAAAAAAAGAAGGCAATGAGCAATGGTTATCACGCGACATAGAACACTGTCAAGTTGCTCGCAAAAAAAAGAAGGGGAAAGAAAAATAAAAACAAAAGAAAAAAAGAAAAGAAAAAGAAAAGAAAAATGAGAGAGTCTTATTAGTGAAAACCCTCACGGGCACTGTAAGACGACGGTAAGCAGAGATGAATAAATGAGAGAGACTTGTTGGTGAAAACCCCCGGGGCACCACTAGTCGAAAGTGAGTCGTGAAGCTGATACAAAGAATTGGCACGAACAAGCCCGACTTCAAGGCTCATAAGAATGGCAAAAAGGAAGATTGGATTAATTTGATAGATGCCGTTGAGTCCAAAATGCATGTCATGACCATTAAGGCTAGTTATTGAAAAAAAAACTCTTCCTTCTGTCCTTCCGGCAGGGGAATTTCTTGTTAATATTTTGTTTCTTTACGTCATTATGTCCTTCACCCTGAGTCAGTCCTTCTCAAAACAAGCAAGAAAAGATTTCAAAATCTGCTACCAGCTTTTCAGTTGCACAAAATAAATTTGGCCAGCACATTCGGTTTTTACTGTTAACATGCCTTGAGGATTCATGCAAAGGCTCCCCCAAAACACTCTTATAAGTCTACTTGGTGCAAGCAAAAATAACTGGTGATTCTCTCTGACAAAGATATCCAATTGGGATAAGGCTGTTTGAGCTGCAAATACAAATGGTACTGGTGTAAAGCAATCAGAGTTGGTGCAGAACAAAAGTCTTTAGAGACCGACTCAAGCTGATTGAGCAGAAGCTAAGCTGCCCAAGACTCAAGGCCACAAACCGACCATCATTTTCAAAACTCACAAATTTTTCTTTGTATGCAGCAGGAACAAAGCAGTCAAAGAAAGTGGTTCAAAAAAAAAAAAGAGAAAAAGAGAAAAGGAGAAAAGAAAAAAAACAAAGAAAAAGAAGAAAAAAAGAGAGAAGAAGAGCCGACAAAGGGAAGTTTCTCAAATCTTTGCCTTTATTTGTCTTGCTATTGTGCATAAAATTTTGCCATTGATCTTCACATTTTTTCCTCCTAGGATAAAAATTCCTAGTCCGATGGATTTTCCTCCCAATAACATCTTAGTCTGATGAATATTTCTCCTACGATAGAAAAGACCTAGTCTGACGAATTTTCTCCTAGGATCGAAATCTTAGTCTGAAATGGACCGAGTCTGACGAATTTTCTCCTAGGATCGAAATCTTAGTCTAATGAATCTTTCTCCTAAGATAGAAAAGACCTAGTCTGATGAATTATCTCATAGGATCAAAATCTTAGTCTGATGAATCTTTATCCTAAGATAACAAAAATGGACCCAGTCTGATGAATTTTCTCCTAGGATCGAAATCTTAGTCTGATGAATCTTTCTCCTAAGATAGAAAACCTAGTCTGATGAATTATCTCCTAGGATCTAAATCTTAGTCTGATGAATCTTTATCCTAAGATAACAAAAAGGGGAAGGCAACAGTTGGAAAGTTTCAGATAAGAAAGCTAGAAGTGGGAAGCAATAGTTGGAAAATTTGTGGATAAGGGAGTAGTCGGAAGGTCGGAAATTCTCGACCAGGTTTAAAGCAGTCAGACAAAACATAGTATGGAAAGGAGAAAACCATCCCTAGCAAGAGTATCAAAACCAATCTACACATTTTAAACTGACAAGATTTTTCTTTGATTGAAACAAGGGCAGGCAATGTCGTTTATGTCGGAGAAACCCACCGTAAGGAAAGGCAAGCACCAGACAGTCAGGACCCCACCTGAAGAACAGAGGGAGTACAATTCAAATTTTCAGCTTTCAAATTCTTATTAATATCTGGTAATATGATGCCCAGTCACCAAACTGGGGCAGAAAAGTTTCTTTATTTCGTCCATTTTGTTGGAGTCAGGAGCCCGCCTAGAGAACAGAGGAATACATTCAAGTTTTGAAGTCGGGAGCCCACCCGTATAACAGAGGAATACATTCAAGTTTTGAATTCGGGAGCCCGCTCATATAATATAGGAATACATTCAAGTTTTGAAGTCAGGAGCCCACCTGAATAACAGAGGTATTACAATGTAAGTTTTGAAGTCAGGAGCCCGTCTGGAGAACAGAGGTATTACAATTCAAGTTTTAGTTTTCAAATTCTTATTAATAATCCAGTAATGTGATGCCCAGCCGCCAAACTGGGGCAAGGAAGTTTTTTTGTTGTATTTGTTTTTTGACGTCAGGAGCCCCCTGGAGAACAGAGGAAGACGACGATAATCAAGAGAAGACGTTCAAAGGATCAGCAATAAAGTACTCGCCTGGAGAGCAGAGAAATACAGTTCAAGTCAAGAAGTCGGCGCAAGACAGCAACAAAAGGATTTTTGTAAGGAAATACAAGGAGACAAGGCAACAATGGTCGCAGAGCAAGTTTGAGAATAATCCTTTATAATTCATAGATCGTAGCTTAGTCTAGATTCATGATTTTTCTTTTAGCATGGTGTAATAAGGAGGTCAGCTGTAACGACCCGACAAGTTGTTTTGAGCACTAGCGCTTTGTTCAGCAGTCGGAGGCCATGAACAACTTCATTTCAGGTATTATGACTTGTACGCGTGGTCGGAATTGAATTTCGGGAAGTCCAGAGTTGATTTGGGAAGAGAATTCTTATTTCGGAAGCTTAAAGTTGAAAGAATGAACTAGGATTGGAATTTTGAGTAAACAACCTCGAAATTAGGATCTGAAGGTTCCAGTAGGTTCGTATGATGATTTCGGACTTGAGCGTATGCCCGGATTGGGTTTTGGATGACCCGTGAGCATTTTGGCGCCTACTATGGAAGTTAGCATTTTGGAAGAAATTTCATAAGTTTGGTTTGAAGTGCATTTTAGTGTTATCAATGTCTGTTTGGGATTCCGATACGGTGAATAGCTCCATATGGTGATTCTGGAGTTGGGAGCGCGATCAGAAGTGAATTCGGAGGTCCGTAGGTCATTTTGAAGCCATTTGGATAAAGATAAAAAATTGAAGGTTTTTGAGAAGTTTAACCGGAAGTGGACCTTTAGATATCGGGGTCAGAATCCAAATCCGAAAGTTGGAGTAGGTNAAGTTGGAAAGTTCAAAGTTCATAAAGCTTGGATTGGAGGTCGATTGATGATTTTAGCATTGTTTGATGTGATTTGAGGCCTCGAGCAAGACCGTAATATTTTTTGGGACTGGTTGGTATGATTGGTTGGGGTCCCGGGGGCCTCGGGTGGATTCCGGGTGGTTAAAAGATCGAAAATGGGTTTTTGGATACATCTGAGTTGCTGGTATTTCCGCTTCTGCGGAGATGGGGCCGCAGAAGCGGCCGCGCAGAAGCGAGAAAAAAGCCGCAGAAGCGGTTGAGCATGAGGGCAGCGAGGACCGCAGAAGTGGCCCTTGATCCGCTGATGTGGAATCGCAGAAGCGGTAGGCTAACCGCAAAAGCGAAAATGGGCTGGAACCCCTTGTCCGCAAAAGTAGAATTTTGTTCGCAAAAGCGGGACCGCGGAAGCGGTAATAGTTCCGCAGAAGCGGAAATATCTGGGGCAGAAGCATTGTTTTAAAATCGGATGTTTGGCCATTTCTCTCATTTTCTTCACTTTATTGGGCAATTTTTGGAGAGCTTTAAGGTGGTATTTCATCATCAATGCTAAGGTAAGGTACTCCTACTTATTTCCAAGTTAAATACAAGATTATACAATGGAATTAGACATGAAAATTATGGGAAAAATTGGGATTTTTGGTAGAAAGACCTAGAAAATCATATTCTTGGAAATTAGCCACAATTTTGGGTATGGAATTTAGTAAAAAATTATATATTTGAGTTCCTAAGGTCATGGGTAATCTTTATCTTTGAAAAATTTCGGATTCCGGGCACGTGGGCCCGAGGGCGTTTTGGTCAACTTTTTGATCGGAGTTGGGAATTGTTATAAATTAGATTGTAATGAATAATTGAGCATATATTAATGGATTTGCGCGACCGTTGGCTAGTTTTGGAGAGTGGTGCATCAAGTAGAGTCTTCGGAAGGGCGGGGAATGCTGGTTTTGAGTCTTCCGAGCGAGATGAGTTTCCTTTCTAATCTTGTGAGGGGGAATTTACCCCGTAGGTGAGTTAAATTGGTTATGTGCTCCTATTTGTGGGGGCTACATACGCGCGAGGTGACGAGAGTCCCTGCGTAGCTACTATTATGCTATTGTCCGGGTAGTCTAGGAACCAAAATCATGTTATATTTGGATTAATTGTGAACCCATTGATGGCTTGAATTGCTTAAATCAAATTAAATTTATAAATGGATTTCTAAAAAGACTTAAGCTTCGTTTTCTCGAATTATTAAAGAGAATTGGCCTTTCTTGAATAATTGCTCCATATTGACATCTTGACTGACTATCTGTCTGTGTGTGTGTTTATTTTGGAACGGGCCGAACGCCTCGGCAGATTAATAGATGCATCTATAGGCGCACCGTCGACCCTCGGTAAGTGCACATTTATTTCTGTTGGATCGGGTCGTCGCCTCGGTGTGATTTGCGCATGCTTGTGCTGCTGCCTAAACTTAATTAAGTTATTATTGCCTTTTTGTGGCTTAAAAATATTTGGATTATATTTAAAAGAAATTCTGGAAATTTCTCTATGAAAGAATTACGTGTTCACTTGTTTCCTATATCTGGATTAAAATCATATTTATAAAATAAATCCACTGTTTAATATATATATATATATATTGAGGATGAATAATTATTGGACCATTAGAGAGTGTCAGAGTTGACCATCTCGTCTCTGCCTCTTCGGGATTAGGCGGGATACTCACTAAGTACACGTTGATTACGTACTCATACTACACTTCTGTGCATTTTTGTTGCACAGGTATATATACCTCTAGCAGCCTACTGGGTGTAGCAGCACGGACGTTTCTGGGACTAGGTGAGCTGCATCTTTCGAGGCGACCGCAGCTAGTGTAGTTCCTTTCAGCCTTTGTATTTTTGTAACGACCCAACCGATCGTTTAGAGCCCTAGCGCGTCATTTAGCAATTTGAGTCCATGAGCAGCTTCATTTCAGGAATTTTGACTTGTTCGCATGGTCGGAATTTAAATTCAGGAAGAACGGAGTTAAATTTAGATGAAAATTTTCATTTGGGAAGCTTAAAGTTGAAAGAATGAGCTAGGATTGAAATTTTGAGTAAACGACCTCGGAATCAGGATCTGAAGGTTCCAGCAGGTTCGTATGATGATTTCGGACTTGGGCGTATGCCCAGATTGGGTTTTGGATAACCCGGGAGCGTTTTGGTTCCTATTGTGGAAGTTAGCATTTTAAAAGGAATTTCTTAAGTTTGGCTTGAAGTGCATTTCAGTGTTATCGATGTTCGTTTGGGATTCCGAGTCTGGGAATAGCTCCGTATGGTGATTCTGGAGTAGGGAGCGCGATCGGAAGTGAATTCGGAGGTCCGTAGGTTATTTTGAAGCCATTTGGCTAAAGATAGAAATTTCAAGGTTTTTGAGAAGTTTGACTGGAGGTTGACTTTTTGATATCGGGGTCGGAATCCGATTCTGGAAGTTGGAGTAGGTCCGTAATGTCAAGTATGACTTGTGTGCAAAATTTGAGGTCAATCGAACGTGAATTGATAGGTTTAAGCATTGGAAGTAGAAGTTGAAAAGTTCAAAGTTCATAAAGCTTGGATTGGAGGTCAATTGATGATTTTAACCTTGTTTGATGTGATTTGAGGCTTCAAGCAAGTCCGTAACGTGTTTTGGGACTGGTTGGTATGATTGGTTGGGGTCCCGGGGGCCTCGGGTGAGTTTCAGGTGGTTATCGGATCAAAATTTGATTTTTGAGAAGGTTGGGGGCTGCTGCTTCTGGTATTTTTGCTTCTGCGGGTTTGGGACCGCAGAAGCGACCCCGCAGAAGCGAAGGAGAAATCACAAAAGCGGCTGGCGTGGAGCAGCCCAGGCATCACAGAAGCTGCCCAGGGACCGCAGAAGAGGTTCCGCTTAAGTGGCCCCCAGACCGCAGAAGCAGTCCGCTCCCCTTTAGCCCAAGCCGCAGAAGTGGCTAAAAGTCGCAGAAGCGACATCTGCGGAAGCGGACAAAATGTCGCAGAAGCGGAAGCAGCTGGGGCAGTGAGGATATTTTAAGTTCGGTGTTGAGTTCATTTCAACCCCATTTTTCTTCCATTGGAGTCGATGAGGAGCATCTTGGGGATGCCATTTTCGTCACTTCTCATGAGGCAAGTAATTTATGCTAGCTTTGAGTTAAATACAAGGTTTATAAATGGAGTTAAGCATGGAAATTAGTATAAAATTGGGGTTTTGGTGGAAAACCTAGAAAATCATATTCTTGGAATTTAGCCACGATTTTGAGTATGGAATTAAGAGAAAATTGCATATTTGAGTTCCTAAGGTCATGGGTGACCTTTATCTTCGAGAAATTTCGGATTCCGGGCACGTGGGCCCGAGGGAATTTTTGTCAACTTTTTGTTCGGGGTTAGTAATGGTTATAAATTGGGTTGTAAAGTATAATTTAGCATATATTAATGGATTTATATTATCGTTGGCTAGTTTTGGAGCATTGTGCATTGGTGCAAGTCTTCGGAAGAATGTAGAATGCGGTTGTGGATCTTCGGAGCGAGGTGCGTCTCCTTTATAATCTTCTGAGGGGGAATTTACCCCAGAGGTGAGTTAAATTGGTTATGTGCTCCTATTTGTGGGGTCTACGTACGCACGAGGTGACGAGAGTCCGTGCGTATCTACTATTATGCTATTGACCGGCTAGTCTAGGACCCAAAAACATGTTATACTTGGATTATTTGTGAACCCACGGATGGCTTGAATTGCCTAAATCACATTAAATTAGTAAATGAATTTCAAAGGGATTAAGCTTCATTTCTTAAAATTGTTAAAGGAGAATTGGTTTTATTTGAATAAGTATTCCCCGATAAGCTCTTATTTTACTGATTGAGCATGTATTCTTATATGTACCTGTGTCGCATGCATGATTCGCGAGTTGGGTATATGTTTATTTCTGGAACGGGCCGAATGCCTTGGCAGATTAAATAGATGCATCTATGGTACGGGCCGCTCGACCCTCGGCAGTTCACAATTTACATTTCTGTTGGAGCGGGCCGTCGACCTCGACATGATTTGCGCATGTTTGTGCTGTTGTCCTGAACTTATTTAAGTTG
>MU679363.1:6511-42609 GCA_026770625.1 Nicotiana glauca | reverse complement strand
CCACACACACACACACACATACACATATACACACACACACATATATATATTTATATATATATATATACACACACACACACATACATACATACATATAAATACGCGTATATAATGCTATCTGGCTATGAGTCAATGTACATGTATAAATGAATGAAATGCATGAAAATATGTTAATAATCTCAATATTCCTTTCGGATAAACCTTATCAATTGTGTATTATTCTAAGACCCATGAACAGAAGATATAATAATATGTCATATGGGGAATGAAGAACATAGAGACCCCTAGTACTTCTATAAATAGAGTCGTTTATGAAACCATATGTTTGCTCGTTTCTTCTGTATAACTTGGATCATGCCAAAAAGAAAGAAGAGATGACCTTAACATACCTGGAGTAGGGAAAAATCCATATAATATTCTTGTAGGAGAATTTAATTGCAAGAAATATCATTGCTAATGAAGTGTTTAGATCAGAACTTTATTGAAGATTTCATAAGAATTGCACGTTCTGTTTTTTGGTAGACTATCTTAACTATTCATTCCTAAGTTCTAATTTGTAGGAAATGACTAATATTTTGATTTGTGTCTTTTTATTCAAGACATAGGAAATGAAGCTTTGTTAAAAGCTTTTGGAAATGGCTAATGTTTCCTCATGTTAAGAATGCTAATAGTTTGATTCTATACAAAGTATAAAAAAGTGGGGTGTCTTTATTATGTCATGTTACCACCTAAGCCAATTTGATTCTTAGTCATGGTTTGCTTCCATGTTATTTTTTTTGGGGGGAGGGTGGTTTAATCTTATCTCATAAGTTATTAATTAACTAGGTAATGTCATGTTACCTGATTAACCAATTACCCGCATAATTAAAAATTATCTCAGCTACTTAAAATACTACTCATTTTTATTATACTTTATACATCATACTATTGTGGTCATATGGTACCTTGTATGATACTAGTCCATATATATCAGATATTATCGCTCGACTCGTATTTTATCCTAAATCGGCTACCTTCAACAAAACTCATTTTCTTTAATTCGTATACCCTATATCCTTCTTGATACTTACCGCTTATAATAAAGTGCATAAATACGTTAACCCCAAGATAATCTTATCCCTGAGTCTACGTCGATTAACTGAAGACGAAACTTTAACGTATAGAAATACGAGATGTAACAGTGATGCCATGCCATGTTATGAGTGTTAATGCACGAAGGGTGATGTCGTGCCATATTTGTTGATTTATATTGTGAGGTAGAGAGTAAAAGAATGAAGGATGGTGTCGTGCCATTTTGTTGTTTCACTGTGAGGAATGAAGGGTGATGCCGTGCACTTTTCCTTACTGTGTTTAATTATTTTCACTAATTCAAGGCATAGTAACTATTTTGGTTATCATTGCTGCTGTGATTTTCTTATCTCGTGTCCCCCCCAGCATGTTCCCCTCCGATATTACTTGTCTAGATTCTATTTATTTTTATTATGTACATATACTGTTAAATTGACAGGTTTGTTATGTGGGTGTCTTGTCATAGCCTCGTCACTACTTCATCGAGGTTAGGCTCGATACTTGCCAGTACATGGGGTCGGTTATACTAATACTACACTCTGTACTATTGTGCAGATTTTGGTACCAGCCCTAGCTGATCGTGAGGTTAGCAGATGGACTTGATCGCTAGGAGACCAAGGTAGATTTGCTGGCGTCCACAGACCCTGGAGTCTCTTCCTAGTCTTATTATTTGGTTGTTTCTTTTCCTTTAGAATAATGTATTTTCTTTTAGACTCTGTTTTTAGTAAATCATAGTAGCTCGTAATTTATCACTCCAGATCCTAATTGTATCAAATATTATGGGTTTATGTTGTTCCGCAAATAAACTTTTAACTTATGTTTAGCTTAACTGTTCTTATTATTGAAATTGGCATTAAGAATCCTCTAACATTGGCTTGCCTAGAAAGTGAAATATTTGGTGCCATCACGGTCCCGACGGTAGGAATTCTAGGTCGTGACAAGTTGGTATCATAACATTAGGTTGCCTTGGTCTCACAATTCACGAGCAGGCTTAGTAGAGTCTGGAGGGTCAGTACGGAGACGCCTGTACTTTATCTTCTAGAGGCTATGAAGTTTAGGAACAAATTTCATTTCTATTCTTCTCTGTCGTGCGATTTTGTTCTCTCATTGCTAATTGAACTCTTCTTCTCTTGATTTTCTCGCAGATGGCGAGAACATACACTGCATCTTTAGCTGAGAAGAAACTAGAGCATCTTGTGGAAGCTCCTACACGGGGCAGAGGTCGAGGCCAAGGTCATGCCAGAGGCCAGACAGGGGCAGAGCTCAGCCTAGAGCTCGAGCAACATTATTTCGCCATACTGTATGGCCCCGCCAAAGTTGACAGAATTGAAGGAGCTGTTGCAAGATTTTCTTGATAAAGGCTTTAATAGACCTAGTGTCTCGCCTTGGAGTGCGCCCATATTGTTTTTGAAGAAGAAGGATGAATTGATGAGGATGTGCATAGATTATTGGCAGTTGAACAAAGTCACCATCAAGAACAACTATCCAATGCCATGGATTGATGACTTATTAGATTAGCTTCAGGGTAACAAGGTATTTTCAAAGATTGATTTTAGGTATGGCTACCCTCAGTTGAGGATTAGGGCATCCAATGTTCCTAAGATAGCTTTTCAGACTCGGTATATGCATTACGAGTTTCTAGTGATGTCATTTGGGCTCACAAATGCCCCAACATTGTTTATGGATTTGATGAACCGGGTGTTCAAGCCCTATCTATATTCCTTTGTGATTGTGTTTATTGATGATAATTTGATCTACTGCCAAGGTCGAGAGGAGCACGAGCAACATCTTTGGGTCATTCTTGAGACTCTAAAAGACAACTAATTATATGCTAAGTTTTTGAAATTCGAGTTTTGATTGAACTCAGTCGCTTTCTTGGTGAACGTTGTGTCGGAAGAAGGTATTCAGGTGGATCCTACAAAGAGTGAGGCAATTCATAACTGGCCTACACCTACTTCAGCTACAAATATCTATAACTTTTTGGGTTTGGCAAGTTACTACCATCGGTTCATGGTAGGGTTGTCATCTATAGTAGCCCCATTGACCAGATTGACCTAGAAGGGTGCCCCATTTAGATCAGACGAATGTGAGGTGAGCTTTTAGAAGCTTGAGACTACTTTGACTACTGTGCTGATGTTTGTGTTGCCCACAGGTTCTGCCTTATATGGTATACTGTGATGCATTTTGTATTGGACTTGGTGCGGTATTGATACATGATGGCATGGTGATTGTATGTGCATCGCGACATATGAAGGTTCACGAGAAGAATTACCCTGTTCATGATATAGAGTTGGCAGCCATTGTTCATGCACTGAAGATTTGGAACCACTATCTTTACGGTGTGCCGTGTGAGGTATTCACGGACCATCAGAGTTTACAGTACTTGTTCAAACAAAAAGAGATTAATTTGAGGCAGAGAAGGTGGTTGGAGTTATTGAAAGACTATGATATCACCATCTTGTATCATCCTGGGAAGGCCAATATAGTAGTCGATGCCTTGAGTAGGAAGTTAGTGAGTATGGGCAACCCTGCGTACATTCTAGTCGATGAGAGACCACTCGTATTAGATGTTGTCTTTGGCCAATCAGTTCGTGAGGTGGGATATTTCTGAGCCCAGTCATGTTCTAGCTTGTACAGACTCACGATCTTTATTGTTTGAGAGCATCAAGAAGCGACCGTATGATGACCCTCATTTGCTTGTCCTTAGGGACACAGTGGGGCATGGTGATACCAAGAAGGTTACGATTGGAGATAATGGAGTTTTGAGGATGCCGGGTCATGTTTGCGTGCCTAATGTGGATGGCCTTCGTGAGTTGATTCTAGAGGAGGCCCACAATTCTCGGTATTCTATTAATCGGGCCGCCGCCAAGATGTATCAAGACTTGCCACAATATTATTGGTAGAGGAGGATGAAGAAGGATATAATTGCATATGTAGCTCGGTGTCTAAATTGTCAGCAAGTAAAGTATGAGTATCAGAGATCTGGTGGTTTGCTTCAGAAGTTTGAGATTCCTGAGTGGAAGTGGGAGCGTATCAATATGATATTCGTTGTTGGACTCCCACTGACTTAGAGGAAGTTCGATGCAGTTTGGGTCATTGTGGATAGGCTGACCAAGTCAGCGCATTTCATTCCTGTGGCAGTTACCTATTCTTCAGAGCGGTTGGCATAGATTTATATATGTGAGATCGTCTACCTTCATAGTGTGCTATATCATTTTTGATCAAGGAACACAGTTCACATTGCATTTTTGGAGGGCATTACAACGTGAGTCGGGCACGCAGGTTGAGCTAAGCATAGCATTTCATCCTCAGACAAATGAATAATCCGAGTGCACGATTTAGATATTGGAGGATATGCTCCGCGCTTGTGTTATAGATTTCGGAGGCTCTTGGGATCGGTTCTTGCCACTTGTGGAGTTTGCTTACAACAATAGCTATTAGCTGATCATCTAGTTGGCTTCCTATAAGGATTATATGGTAGACGATATCGATTACCGGTTGGATGGTTTGAGCTCGGGGAGGCTCGATTGTTGGGTACATATTTGGTACAGAATGCCTTGGATAAGGTCAAGATTATTAAGGATCGACTTCCAACACCTCAGTCCAGGCAGAAGAGTTATGCCGACATAAAGTGATGTTGCATTCATGGTGGGAGAGCAGTTGTTGCTTTGGGTTTCACCCATGAATGGTGTAATGAGGTTCGGAAAGAAGGGCAAGTTGAGCCCCAGGTATATCGGACCTTTTGAGATTATTCATATAGTGGGCGAGGTGGCTTACATGCTCGCATTGCCACCCAATTTATCAGCATTTCATCCGGTATTGAATGTGCCCATGCTCCGGAAGTATCACAGCGATCCATCCCACGTGTTAGATTTTAGTTCTGTCCAGTTGGACAAGGATTTGACTTATGAGGAGGAGCCGATGGCTATTCTAGCTCGGCAGGTTCGTTAGTTGAGATTGAAGAGTTATCCTTCAATTCAAGTGCAGTGGAGCGGTCATCCCGTCGAGGCATCTACTTAGGAGTCCGAGTCGGACATGCAGAGTAGATATCCCCACCTTTTCACCGGCCCAAGTGCTTTGCTATGTCCGTTCGAGGATGAACGGTTGTTTTAGAGGTGGAGAATGTGATCACCCGAAAGGTCATTTTATATTTTAGAACCCAATTCTGCGCTTTTAAGCTTTAAACACCTCATCTTATGCCTCTTCGATTTACGTGCACAGTCCGGGAATATTTTTAAAAAGCTTTTATGTTAAAATTGATAAAAATAAGAATTCTTGTCTAAAAACTTCATTTGAGTTGAGTTCGGTCAACATTTTTGGTAAACAGACCCGGATTTGTATTTTGATAGTCCCAATGGGTTCGTATCGTGATTTGGGACTTGGATGTATGCCTGAATTCAAATTCGGAAGTCCCTACCCGGAGATATCGGACTTTGACGAAATTTAAAAGTTGAAGGATTAATGAAATGGAAATGTTTGATCTAAGTTTAACTTTTTGGTTCTGCAACCTAGTATAGGTCAAATACCACATTTATGACTTGTCTGTGAAGTTTGGTGAGAAACAGAGTTGGATTGACGTGATTCGGACGTCCGGTGGTGAAAATAGAAGTTTCAAAGTTTTCTTGAAAATTTCATTTGATTTGGTGCTCAATTCGTAGTTCTAGGTGTGATTTTGGCGATTTGATCGCGCGAGCAAGTTTTTATGATATTTTTAGACTTGTGTGCATAGTTGGTTTAGAGACCCGAGGGCTCGAGTGAGTTTTGGGTAGGCTACGGAGTAAATTGGACTTAGAACATTTGCTAATGTCTGCAATTTTTGGGAATTGACTTGATCTCGCATTTACGAGACCAGAGTTCACATTTGCGAACATTTCCAACTTCTCTCAGTCTCACGTTTGTGAGCCATTTCTTCGTATTTGCAAAGAGTGTCTAGGTCAGCCTAGGTTCACATTTGCGATCATGAGGTCGCATTTGCGGAAGGCCAGTGTTCGCATTTGTGAGCAAAGCTTCGGATTTGCGATAGGAGCTGGGGAGGGAGATTCTTTGCAATTGCGATCAATGGTTCGCATTTGCGGTCCAGTCAGTGTTCGCATATGCGAACCTTTCATCGCAAATGCGATGGTTGCATAGGTGTGACCGTCTTCGCAAATACGATGGATTTCTCGCATTTGCGAAGCCTATATCGCAAATGCTACATCTGCAGCTGTACAAAATATGACTTAGATGGGATTTTTGGTTCATTCTTCAAATTTTCAAACTCAAGAACCCTAGAGGCGATTTTCCAAGAACTTTTCTTTCCCAAATCATTGGTAAGTGATTCTAAACTAGTTTCTTTCAATCATTCACTACTTTTCCTAAAATTTCAACCTAAAATCTAGAGTTTTCATGGTGGAAATTGCGGGTTTTTGGGTAAAAATTAGGGATCTGGTAAATTGGAGATTTAAACCTCAAATTGAGGTCGGATTCCAAAATAAATCATATACCCGGCTGGGGGTGAATAGGTAATCAGGTTTTAGTTCGAATTTCGGGTTTGGACCAAGCGAGCCCGGGTGTTGACTTTTGTTGACTTTTTTAATAATGACCTAACTTGAATTCTTTACAATTGTAGGTAGTTCCTAAGGCTTAATTTTAACGTTTGGTTGGTAAATTGCTAGATTCTATTGGCTCGGAGGCTTCTTTGAAAGGCAAAGCGGTGGTTGAGCTTTGAATTTGGCCTTTGGAACAAGGTAAATGTCGTGGTTAACCTTGACTTGAGGGACTAGGTCTTATTTTTTGATTTGCTACATGTTTGGATGTTGGGTACAATATATGTGTGAGGTGACGAGTACTTATGCATTTTTGACAGGTTATAACATGCAGGTAGTACTTGTTCGTGTAATTGTTGCTTTTTTTGATCATATTATTCATGCGTAGATTAGTTAATTGTTAAATTGATCGTTCTTATCATGTTTATGAGCTTGATGATAATTGATTATGGATTTCGACTAAAGATTGGTATTGTGGAATCGTTGTTGAAATAAGGCTTATATTTATTAATCCTATCTCCCTATTTTTTACTTGTTCATTATTATGTGGTGAGGGAGAGTGTTAATTCACGAAGGGTGATGCCGTGACATATGTAAGTGCTAATGCATGAAGGGTGATGTCGTGCCATATTGTGAGTGTTAATGCACGAAAGGTGATGGCGTTCCATGTTGTGAGTGTTAATGCACGAAGGGTGATGATGTGCTATGTTGTGAGTGTTAATGCACGAAGAGTGATGTCATACCATATGTGTTGATTTATATTGTGAGATTGAGAGTAAAATAATGATGGGTGGTGCCGTACAATTTTATTGTTTCACTGTGAGGTTGGGAGTAAAAGCACGAAGGGTGATGCCGTGCACTTTTCCTTACTGTGTTTAATTATTTTCATTAATTCAAGGCATATTGACTGTTTTGGCTATCATTCCTGCTGTGATTTTCTTATCTCTTATCCCCCGCAATATGTCCCCCTCCGATATTACTTGTCTATCTTCTGTTTGTTTTTATTATGTACATATACTATTAAATTGCATAGGTTTATTATGTGGGTGTCTTTTCATAGCCTCGTCACTACTTCATCGAGGTTAGGGTCGACACTTTCTAGTATATGGGGTCGGTTGTACTGATACTACAATCTGTACTATTGTGCAGATTTTGGTACCGGACCTAGTTGATTGTGATGTTAGCAGCTGGACTTGATTGTCAGGAGACCAAGGTAGATCTACTGGTATCTACAGACCATGGAGTCTCTTCGTAGTCTTATTATTTGGGTGTTTCTTTTCCTTCAGAACATTGTATGTTCTTTCAAACTCTGTTTGTAGTAAATCATAGTAGCTCGTGAGTTGTGACTCTAGATCCTTTCGTATCAAATGCTATGGGTTTATGTTATTCCGCAAAGAAACTTTTAACTTCTGTTTAGCTTAACTATTATTATTATTATTATTATTGAAATTGGCATTAAGAATCCTCTAATGTTGGCTTGCCTAGCAAGTGAAACGTTAGACGCCATCATGGTCCCGATGGTGGGAATTTCAGGTCGTGATATCATGAGCTAAATTTGACCACTCATGATTGCATCCTTGCTAATTCGCTTAATGAACATTTAAGAGCTTCTTGGCGAACATCATTGAGTTCCTTGTTCATGTTTTTCCATCTTTTGGTCAAGGGCTCTTTGCACATCACTATGACAGTAGTGTTCATGTCTAGACTCCGAAGCTAGCATTAATATATACCCTGGCTGGAGGTCTCCCATATGAAGAAGATATTCTCAAGTACAATAAAGAGGTTATTTTAAACAAAATCCTCATGACCAATCACTTCTCTTAAGTATGTTCACTCAAACACTCGTGTTTTGCGCTTGTTTGATTTTTAGCACTATTTCGATCCTGCCATTCAAGTCTTTTATCGCTCATTGTGTATCTCAAAAGTTGTAATAAAATTTAACCTAATATTTAAGTCTTTTTAACATGAAACAGAAGAGAAAGTCCTTGGAAAGGAATTAGAACGAAATGTAAATGCGCACTCAAGATAGTTTACCATGTGCAACTAGTGAAGAACTATGAATTTTGTTGTTCAAGACTAATTTGTAATCAGGAAAAACAAGAAGAAGACAAACAAAATTCAGTTTCGCAAACTCAGAAATAAAAATAAGCTTAAACATAGTACTCTTGAGTTCTCAAGCAAAGGGTTAAAGGTCGCAACTCTAAAAGGGAGCGCTGAGAAATAAAAGTTACTGGAAGTCAAATGTAAAAGTTGATAAGTTTAGTATTTTAATAATTTTCAATAATCTAAAGAAGTCTTGACTAATAACATCTCATTGTGTGCAGATTTGGAGAGATATGACATTGATGAAGGGAAAGAAGATCATAATCAACGACTATGTATTTTGAACTTTGCGTCAAAAAGAATTAATCAATCAAAGAACAAAGAAGGAAAGTCAATCAATCAGCCTTGCTAAATATCCTCAAGTGCTCAAGAATGGAAAGAGAGCTAATCACGGATAGAGACCAAATCAAGAACAATCTGTGGAAGCTCTAATCAAGGAGAAATGGAGGAACCAATTCATCAATATTAAGGATGAATCTAGTTACCCGTTCAAGCTAGATTCATGAGGCTACCCTTGGGTCTCACTCTTAGAAGTCTATGCCTCACAAGAAAATGTCTCCAATAATTACTGCCATACGATCCCAGAAGACAAGGAAATAGAAGACTCATCAAGGTATAAAGGAAGAAGTAGAAGGACATCGAAAGATACACAAATACATTATCTCTTTATACATCTTTCTAGTTCTTAGTACAAATACTGTATTCTTGAGTCTATAAATGTCGCAAAAGATAGGAAGAGTTATAAAACAAGACGAGAGTTGTGTCAACATTAGAAAGAAACATTATTCATGTATATACGTACTAAAACCATCACTGTTGTAAACTCTTACTGAAGATCTAAGAGAACCCTTATGACCCAAGGGAACTGGACGTAGGTATCACACCGGTACTGAATCGATATAAATAATTTTGTGCCTCCTTTACTTTTCTGTCTTCTCAGTTTATTTCTGTTGTGTTCAATCACTGTGTAAAGTCTAGTCAACTAATTTCCTACATAGTCAACTAAGAATTTCAAATTGGCTACAGTTCACCCTCCCCTCTCTTGTACTTTTAATTGATATCGGAGTAGAACTTACGAACATGCTTAACAGTAAGTGAGGAAAAGATCATGGCATCAAATACAGTCGTTGTAGCACTATTTCAAGAAGGAACCTCTCACGTACGAACCCCTACTGCAATGGCTAGCACTTCTCTCATTGGAAAATGCGCATGGAGACCTATGCTATGTAATATTACATTAAGGTTTGGCGTGTGATCGAAAAGGGAAATTTTCCAATTCCCTCAAAGAAGGATAAAGACGATGAAATCACAGTTTCATCCGATCATCTTGATTTAGATGATTACACTTAACAACAATCAGCTGCTATTCAAGTGAATGCCAAGGCAAAAAATCTGTTGTACAATGCTATAAGCGAGGAATAATATGAAAAGATATCTATCTGTGAAACTACAAAAAAAATGTGGGATTGTTTCAAATGAAGGATGGAGAATCAGTGGAGGAAATGTTTTCTAGGTTCATAAAAATCCTTGGAGACTTTAAATCCTTTGGTAGACCCATCAAAAGTGGAGAACAAGTCAGAATTTTTTTGAGAATTCTTCCCATAATTTGGCAATCCAAAGTCATTGCTTTGGAATGTCAGGATCTTGACAAGATGTCCTATGATGAACTTAGTGGTGATCTAATCGCGTTTGAGAAAACATATTTAGAGAGGCAAGTTCAACAAGTGTAACGACCCGACCGGTCGTTTCGAGAGTTACAACTCTATTTCCCCATTTCTTCTTCTTTTTGTGTTCTTCAGCTATATTATGATATATTGGGTCAGTTGGTTCAGGTCTAGAGTGATTTAGGAGAGGATTTGATAAAGTTAGTCTACTTTGTGAAGGCTTAAGTTGGAAAAGTTGACCGGATGTTGAATTATGTGTGAACGATCTAGGATGTGAATTCTGATGGTTCCGTTAGCCCCGTTAGTTGATTCTGGACTTAGAAGTGCGTCCAGAATGTCATTTGGAGGTCCGTAGTAGAATTATGCTTGAATTGGCAAAAGTTAGAAATTTGGCGATTTTGGTCGGTAATGGAAATTTTGATATCGAGGTCGGAATGGAATTTCAGAAGTTGGAGTAGGTTCGTGGTGTCATTTCAGACTTGTGCATAGAATTTGAGGTCATTCGGACGTGATTTGATAGGTTTCAACATCGTTTGTGAAATTTGGAAGTTTAGAAGTTCTTAGGCTTGAATCCGAGTGTAATTTGGTGTTTTGATGTTGTTTTGAGTGATTCGAAGATTTGACTAACTTTGTATGATATTGTTGGATATGTTGGTATGTTTTGTTGAGGTCCCGAGGGCCTTGTGGTGGTTTCAAGTAGTTATCGGAGAGTTTGGAGTTGGAAAGACACAGCTGACGCTGCTATTGCTAGTGTTTCCGCACCTGCGGAGTGGGAACCGCAGGTACGAGGTTCACAGAAGCAGATTTGAGGCAAATGTGTACAGCTGAATCGCAGGTGCGGCTTGGTCCCCGCATCTGTGATGACCGCAGATGTGGTCAGGTGATCGCAGAAGCGGAGTCAGACTTGTTAATGAAATTTTGCAAAAGTAGAGCCCTCTTCGCAGATGTGGAAATAGGATCGTATGTGCGATTTTACTAGGCAGAAAAACCCCAGCTTGAGGTTTTGTTCTCTATTTTCGATTTTGGATTTGAGGAAATCGGGAGAGAGGCAATTATTTTGAAGGATTTCAAGGAGCAACGTTGGGGTAAGTGATTCTAACCTAAAATGGTATAAATTTCATGAATCTATGGATTTATTCATCATCTAATTGGGAATTTGAGCTCGAAATTTTGGAATTTAGGGCTTCAAAATTGGAGAGTGAATTTTGAGAATTTGAGTGACCAAATAAGGTTGGATTTTGATAAATTTGGTATGGTTAGACTCGTGAGTGAATGAGCTTTCGGGTTTTGTAACTTTTGTTGGGTTTCGAGACGTGGGCCTGGGGTTCGGGTTTGAGTTGATTTTGGATTTTGACTATGAATTTGATGTTTTCTTGTGGAATTGATTCCTTTAGCCTATGTTGATCGTATCATATTGCGTATGGCTAGATTCGGGATGTTTGGAGGCCAATTTGAGAGGCAAAGGCACCACAGAGTAGGATTTTAGCTTGGTTTGAGGTAAGTAATGCTTTCAAGCTTGGTTTTGAGGGTTTCGAAACCCCGAACTACATGTTATGTAATTAGCATTGAGGTGACGCACATGCCAAGTGACGGGCGTGCGGGCGTGCACCGCCATAATCGTGACCTGGTTCATTCCATGACACTGTTTATTGACTCTTTCTTGTGGATATCCGTGTTTCCATTATGTGATAAAGTAATTGAGCTTTAAAGCATGCTAGATATCATGTTAGGGCTTCACGGCGATACTATTGGGACCTCTAGTGGTCGTTTCTTGCTATCATATCACTGGTTTTACTGTTATTTGTACTTTGTCATATTCATGCATTTCATATCATATCTTAGTCTCAGTTATTATTATTGGCATAACATATCATTGTTTCCGTTCTAGTTTTCTATGGAATTGTGAGCCCGTGAGTGAGACTGGAGAGTGATGACTGAGTGAGGCCGAGAGCTTCATTTTGAGTGGCAATTATGGGGGCGGGTTACACGCCGCAGCAGTTATATTGATTATGATAGAGCTTGGGCCGTAGGAGCCCTTCCGGAGTCTTGCACACCCACAGTGGGTGCGGATGATGTTATTGAGAGATGGATTTCCTTGGGCATGGATTTGTCCGAAGTATTGATACCCGGAGATAGATATCTTCGCATGGTTGGATTACCATTGTTCCTCGGTACTGGGTTACTTATAGTCACTGATGATTATGTTTCGGGATGAATTTTCCAGGGCCAGATGGCCATATACGTTACTGAGTGGTTGAGTATTTGTATATGCCTGGAGATATATTTCTCCACAGGATTGGATTGTCCTTTTTCCTCGGTATTGAGTGACTTGCTGTTAGTGTTGTATATGTTCCGGAATGGATTTCCCTGGGCCGGATGGCCATATCCAGTACCGAATGGTTGAGCACTTGAGAGTGGAAGTAGACTGTGCATTTCATATATTTGGTTCATTGGCATGTCGAGGTAGTTGAGTTATATATTTTAAACTGTTCAAAACTGCACTTACCTTATTAATTTGAGATGTCTATTTAACTGAAAGCATGCCTACGTTTTTGGACTCGTTACTTACTAAGTTGGTGTACTCACGTTACCCCTTGCACCTTGTGTGCAGATCCAGGTATCTTTGGGCACGGTAGCAGCTGCTGATATTTTCTGTTGCTAATCATTGGAGTTAGTACGGTAGCTGCCTAGCGATTGCAGCCCTGCTTTATTCTTCTCTATCTTCCCCGTAGTTATATTTTGGATTTTCCCAGACTATGTTAGTCTTGTTATTATCAGAACAGGTTGTAGTAGTTGCTCATGACTTAGTAACACTCTGATGTTTGGGGCTTTATTTTTTGCATTTCTATATCTTTTGAGTTCAACTCTTGTTTTCTTTTATGAAATTTTGCTAAACATGATGTCTTTTGGCATAACTTTTATTGAATTATGGTAATATTATGGAAGTTGGCTGGCCTAGTACTATTGATAGGCTCTATCATGACAGGTTTGAGTTTAGGGTCGTGACAATAAGAAAAGAAGAAGAAGAAGAAGAAGAAGAAGAAGAAGGAGGAGGGGGAGAACATGATGAGAATATAGTTATGCTCTCCAAAGTTGTAACAAGCATGATGGGGAAAACGGAAAGAACAGAAGAGGTAAATCAAATTTCAGAAAAGAAAAGATGAATAATGAAAATGACAACAATGATGGAAGATGCTACGAGTGTGAAAAACACAGACACATTCAAGCCGAATGCAGGAATTTTCAAAAGAACAAATCATTTGGAGCTTGGAGTGATGAAGAAGAATTTGATCACGAGGAAATTGCCAACATGTGTTTTATGTCCATCAAAAAAGATAGCGATGAAGACTCAGGTGAGCTTGGTCTCATGGCAGATGAAAGAACAAGTAAGGTACGTCTTTCTACTTGTCCTAAATGTCAAAAACTCCAAAAATTATTGATATTGCTCTTGTAGATATTGAGAAATTTCTGAATGAACTTCAAAATATCCAAAGAGAAAAGGAAGTCTGGGCTCTGAAATTGAAAGTGTGTGAAATTTACAGAGATATGCTTCAATATGAAGTTAATGAACTTCAATTTCAACTGAATGGATTGTGAAAATCCAACAGTCATAGTTCGGTTAGATCAAATCAGTTTGCTCCTCATAACTCTCCAACTAGAAATACAAATCTCTCTGCATGCATCCATTATGGCAAAAATGGTCACAACACTAACCGCTGTAGGCTTAGAATCAGAGGAGAAAAAGTCTCTAAAAATTCTAATAACCTCTCTTGTTTTTATTCTGAGAAACTCAGTCATACCTATAATCATTGCAGGTTTAAGAACAATAGGAGATGGGTCTGGCGACCCGATCCCTCTCAAGCTAATACTCAGAACACTAACCATTCAGGACCCAAGCAGGCTTAGGTACCTAAAAGCAAGTAATTTGTTTTTACAGGAACACCGCAAGAAGAATCGAAAAGGGAAATGATACCTTGATAGCACGTGTTCCAGACATATGACTGGTGACAAACAACTGTTCAAAACAATTACCAAACTAGATGGAGGAACAGTCACTTTTGGAGACAAATAAAAAGGAAATGTAACCGGAGTCAGAAGCATTCCTCCCAGCTCAACATGTGATGTAGATGAAGTACACCTAGTTGATGAACTTGGCTACAACCTCCTTAGTATCAATCAACTATGTGACAATGACTACGAGGTTCATTTTAGAAAACATGATTGGTTTATTAAAGATGAATCAGGTAAAGTTATTCTTTCTGGAAATAGAGACAAGAATGTCTATACCTTCTGTAACATAGATAGTCTTCGTAATCAAATTTGTCTAGTCTCTATGATTGATGATACTTGGGCATGGCATAGAAAACTTGGTCATGCCAACAAGCATACTATTCATAAACTTTCCAAAAATGATCTTGTCATTGGTCTTCCAAAACTAGATTTTTCAAATAATCAAATCTGTGATGCATGTTAACTAGGAAAACAAACTAGGTCATATTTTAAAGTTAAAAACATTGTTTCCACTACGAGGCCTCTTCAAATCTTGCATTGGACCTTTTTGGTCCAACTAGCTAGCATAGGTGGTAATAAAATATGCCTTTGTTATAGTAGATGATTTTGTTGATTTACCTGGGTTGTTTTTCTAAGTCGTAAAGATGAGGCATTAAGGAACTTTGAAGTCTTCTGCAAGAAGGTACAATGAAAAAAGTTACTACATATCTTCTATAATATTTGATCATAGAGGAGAATTTGAAAGCAAAGTATTTGAGAACTTCTGCAATGATCAAGGGATCTTCCATAATTTTTCATCTCCAAGATCACCGAAACAAAATGCAGTGGTAGAACGCGAAAATAGAACCTTGCAAGATATGCCATGAAATATGGTTGTGAAAAATTCGCTTCCACACCACTTCTGGGCAGAAGCTGTAAGCACAGCATGTCACATCATCAATAGATGCTTAATTCGACGTATTCTCAAGAAGACTCCATATGAACTATGGAGATGTAAAAGACCCAACATCAATTATTTTCATAATTTTGGTTGAAAATGATTCATTCACAACAATGGAAAAGATAATCATGGTAAGTTTGATCCTAAAAGCGATGAAGGTATTTTTCTCGGATACTCTCCCTCTAGTAGAGCTTATAGAGTTTTTTTTAATAAGCGTACTCTTTCTATTGAAGAATCCATACATATTTTTGTGGACACTAAACCTCACTTAAGGAATGAAAAACTTCTTGAAGATGAGGAAATTTCCATAGTTACAAAGTCTATCAATACAGTTGAGAGCACTCGTGGTGACTGATCAGAAAGATCAGTCGACTAACAGTCCTATAGACAATCAGGAACCTTCTACAATTGAACAATCAAATCTTGTTGAAAATGAACCAGTATCAGTTGTTTCAAATGAATGGAAAAGTGAGCTTGGATATCCACATAAGTACATCACTGGAGATCCTCAAGAAGGAATGAAAACTAGAAGATCACTAAAGCAGACATCAAATATTACTCTCATATCCCAGTTCGAACCAAAAAAGGTGGATGAGGCCCTTGGGGATGAAAGTTGGATAACTGCAATGAAAGAAGAGCTTGATCAATTTGAGAAAAATAAGGTATGGGAATTCATTACTAAACTGCCAAATGCAATTATTGTTGGAACAAAAGGGGTGTACGGAATAAAGATAGACTGATCGCTCAAAGTTATCCACAACAAGAAGGAATTGATTATGAGCATACCTTTGCCCCTGTTGCCATGTTAGAATCTATTCACAACCTATTAGCCTATGCTACTCACAAATGTTTCATACTATTTCAGATGGATGTGAAAAGTTCTTTCTTAAATGGGTTCATCTCTGAGGAAGTATTTGTTATGCAACCTCCAAGATTTGTAAATGAATCCTTTCCATAATCATGTCTACAAACTGTCCAAAGCTATGTACGGTCTAAAGCAAGCTCCTAGAGATTGGTAAGGCTGAGTTCATTCTTAGTCAACCATGGGTTTGACAAAGGTAATATTGATGCTACTCTTTTTATCAAATGATCGTTTGAAGGTAATTTAATAGTACAAATCTAAGTAGATGATATTATTTTTGGCAGCACTAATCCTGTTCCATGCAAGGACTTTTCAAACATCATGAATGAAGAATTTGAAATGAGTATGATGGAAGATTTAACCTTTTTCCTTGGGCTTCAAATCAAGCAAGTACAGAAAGGGATTTTCATTAGTTAATCAAAGTACACAAAAGAGCTCATAAAAAAATTTGGCATGTTTAATGCAAAGGCCATAGGGACGCCTATGAGTCCGTCAACTACCTTGGATGAAGTTAAAGATGGTAAGAATGTCTATGAAATATTGTATCGAGGTATTATTGGTTCTCTACTCTATCTTACAACTAGTCGACCAAATATTATGTTCAGTGTTTGCAAATATGCTAGATATCAGTCAGCTCCTAAAGAGTCCCGCTTGACTATTGTTAAACGAATTATTAGATATTTGATAGGGACAGTCAACTATGGATTATGGTACGAAAGTTTAGATATCTTTGATCTCAAAGGTTATTCAGATGCAGACTTTGCAAGAGATAAAATTGACAGGAAAAGCAGGAGTGCAACGTGCCATTTACTTGGAACATCTCTTATATCCTGGTGTTGATATCCAATTTTTTCCTGTATATTTTTATATGCAAAATAGCTTTAAAAATAACATATATATGCATATATAAGTACGTCCAAGAATTTTACTATTTTCCCCATAATTTTTAAGGGTTTTAAACTGATTTATTTCCCTTTTTCATCCATAGAAAAACCAATAATTATTTCCAAAATTATTATTTTGGTAATTGATTTTTTGAAATTTTATATTTATGCTAAGATATAGCTAAGGTAATTTTGGAATATTTTTTTTATAAATTTATTTAGTATTTTTAGGCTAAATTATATAATTGCAATATTAGCCATTTTAAGATTCAATTATGTTTTATATTCATAAAATTAAGTTTTGTATTTTTAAATTATTAATTATATGTTATAAATCATTTTGGTGCTTCCAATTTATTTTTAGAAATTAGTTTACTATTTTTTTTAAATAATTTTAAAGATAAAAAATTGGCTATTTAAATAATAGCTCAACTGCATTTAAATTATAGCCTAAATCTAACCCCCAATTCCCAGTCCATATTTGATTAAACCCAATACCCAACCCCAAAGACCCAAGCCCAAACCCTAAATCTACTGACCCAACCCGGATTAAATCCTGGCCATTGATTAATTTTGATCAATGGCCAGATTCATTCTTGCCTAATTAAGCCAAATGACCCCCCAAACCCCTCATTTGCCTCACTCATCTCTATCTCTCTATCTCTCGTTCTCTCTAGAACCTTCCCCCTTCCGCTTCAGCTCCGATGAGTCTCACTCACTTTCTTCGGCCACCTCCTAGCCTGAATCTATTCGCTTCATCCTGACTTTGTCGATTCGAGTTCTATGGTCGTCTCCGGCCTTGCGCCGGCGAGCCATGCCTGTTTCGAGCTTGGCCTAGACTCTCCTGGTTAGATCAACAACGATCCATGTCTACCTTACCGTTTGGGTTTCCCTGAAACCCTAATTTTGTGGTTCTTCTAATTTCTTTAGATCTGTTCTAGATCTAGGTTTTCCCTAAATTTTTAAGACGATTTTTGATATTTCTTTTAAAACCATTGCTTTCAAAACCTTTATTTTTCCGATCTAGGTTTTTTGAGTTATGTTTCTCTGATTTTATTTTTATCTTGTGTGTTTCTCTGATTTTCTTTTTCTATTGTGTGCTTCTATTATGTTTCTTCTACTGTGTTTCTTGATGCGTTTCTTCTACTATGCTTCTTATTAGTCTCTTGTATTAGGTTCCCTATGTGTTTCTTCTGCCATGTTCTCATGAGTCCTTCTACTGTGTTTCGCATATTGTTCTTTTACTATGTTTCTCACGAGTTTCTTTTACTGAAAGATGCTTGTTAAAAGTTTCAGTTCCTTCCCGAGATTTCCGAATTTATTTTGTCAAGTACTTCTGCCTGAATTACTTGTTCTCATCTCTTCTCTCGATTGATGGTAGAAACCCTAGAATTTTGGGGTTTTTTCCAAGTTTTGAGACCATTAGCTATGTGACTTGCTTGTGCTTCATCCCTGAACTTGCTTGATTTCAAAAACCCTAATCTTTTGGACCTATTTGAGTTCCTAGAGTTGTTTCATCTACTGCTTCATTAAGTTTCAAAATCATTGCTTCAATTTTGTTTCTTCATATGATTTTGACTTTTTCTAAACTCTATAAGACCTTTACTTGACCCCTTTTAGCATGCTATTTGATACTTTCTCTTCTACATCGCTGAATTACCATATTCTATAATCTACTACTTACTTATTTTGCAATTGCATGATACTTTCACTTTGTCCTAAATTCTGCCTCTCATGCCTGTTACTTGTGTACTCTTTATATGTGTTGAACTTCCCTTCTAAATGGCTACCAATTGTGATTGATTTCAGACTTCCTATGTATAAGTTTGATTGATTCCTTTCTATGTTTATTGACTTCCCTGTTATTCGATTTGAGTCAAAGTTTTCCTTAGCTTTTCTGACTTGGTTCATTCATGGACCAATACTTACAAAAACCCCTATGTATTTACCCCTAATGGCCTACTTTGCAAAAGATGTTTATTTTATTTCTTTCCTTAAATATTTTTTTACCGTTTGAATCTGAATTCCTTAATTAAAGGAAGTCTTGATTCTTGATTGATATTCAGTTCCTTAATTGTTTTCTTACCTTGTTTCTGCCTATTCTTCACACTATAATTCCACGACCCTTTCAAAGACACAAACACACAGTCTTTCTGAATTTACACTTATACCCATAAGTATTCTCTCTTGTTACTGGTACTCTGGCCTGTTTCTCAAGTCCTGCTACTGCTTTTACTGTATTTTGCTTCTTTAAAAAAACTGGTATGTCTTGATTAAGATTTTCAGCAATCACAACAATGTGTTTATTTAATACCATTACTTGCATGTCTGCCTACTGATCATGTATAGTTCAATACTTACTCTAGCATGCTGTAATTTCCTTCTACCTGTTCTATTACGAATTCCGAACCCCTAACTCAATGTGTTTGATACTATCGTTTGTTTGAGGCATGACAGTACTGAATATTACTATTCATGACTCAAGCTTGATCCCCCCGGGATCCTAACCCCTATGATTCTCTGTTGTTATGTGTTTTGGTAGGCTTATAGGCATGCCAGCATCACCATTGGTGTGCATGCCCAAATCTTACCCTTGCCAAGCATAGGCTCCCTGCAATCAGTTGCCAATCCCTGACCCCCCTTTTGTGTAACGTTATCAATTCGGTAGCTATTTTCCCAGTATCCCTTTTCCTTTTTCTTTACTTCTCTAGTCCTTAAAGTTCTGTTTTTGCACTTGCATACTCTCTTAGACTTTAAGTTCTGCCCCCCCCCTTGTGATCCTTGCCTTGGGACCCTTTGAGCTCCCTCTGAACTTGGACACTTAAGGGTTGGCTCTTACACACTGCACTTGTTCCAATTTGATAATACATTTTGGTGTGAGCATTGCCCGGAGTCCCTTTGAGGCTATTAGGGAACTTTGACACACTCAAATCGGAGAAAGGCTTTGGATCATCATTTTATGGAGTTGGTTTACCTCATATTTCATAGATAAAGTCTGAATCAAGCTCTCTTTGGCTGTACTTGTATTTGTATTTTTTTGATGTAATTTTTTTTACTTTAATTTTGGCTGTAATAAATTATAATAAGCTCTTGGGGATGGCTAGTGAGAAGGGCGGGTAACTATGCATGCAAAGGGTAGATATCATGTCTTTAGGTATTTTGAATTATGCATATTCAAATGCATATAGAAATCATGCCTACAGGTCATTCTGAATTCTGCATCTCCAACTTTCATATAGAAATCATGCCTATAGGTTCTTTTGAATAATTTCTGCATATAGAAATCATGTTCATAGGGTTTCGAATTATTTCTGCATATAGAAATCATGTTCATAAGGTTCTTAAAGTAATATCTGCATATAGAAATCATTTTCATAGGGTTCTTAAAGTAATTTTTGCATATAGAAATCATGTTCATAGGGCTTCAAACAACTTCTGCACTTAGAAATCATGTTCATAGGTTTTCAAACAATTCAACACCTAGTTATCATGTTCATAAGTCTTTAAAACAAGTTTCCTGCAATTTATACCACGTTCAAAATCAACTACGCGTAGAAAGCATGCCTATAGGAACCCTCTATCGAATTTGAGCCGCTTCATTCACATATGGAACTAAAAGAAGTAACAACGGTGCTATAGAATTCATAACCTTCGTTAAAATTAGCCTTTCTTTTAATAATCTAACTTACCTTTTAAAACCAGTACATATTCAGTTCATTTTAGACCTTGTTGCTTTATTGCTCTCTGAGTTCAGTAGATGCCATGCCAATAGGATCCTTGTCCACCACTTAGGCAAGACTTAGGGTAAAGTTTTAAATTAAATTAGTTCTATTAATAAGATACAACCAGCAGGCAGGCCTGAGTCGGGCTTCCTATATGAATTATGTAATAAATCAGTCTGCCTCAACCTTTAAGTTCTCTCATGTTTAATACTTAATCAGACCTTAACTAGTATGTGTAAGTCATGCTAAGTTTTGTGCTTCTTTGTGTAGGGGGGGGGGTGTATCTGAGCCTTTGCTTGTTATATGCTTTCCCCCACCTTGCTATACATGTTTTGTATGTCGCCTTAGAATTGTTACCTTTAAAACCACAAATAAGCCTAATATCCCTCCCCTTTAGGATTAGTAGTCCTAAATGCCTCCAAGGCTGATAGGATTAGGATGGGTAATAGCATGCAATAACTAAATGAGACCATTATGCGCTTTAGTACCTTAACAGGGTGGGAAGGGTAGATATGAATATGATGACCACACGATAATGCCACACGTAGCCCCTCATTGAGGAGTGATTATCGGGAATTGTGTGGGGTGATCCATATTATAAATAAACCTAGGACCCCCTTTCCCTTCTTTCTTGTCTTTTTTCAAAGAAATTTCAAACTCTTTCTTTTTTTTTTAAATAAAAAATCAGCTTTCTTTTAGTTCTCTCCAACTTTATTTGTTTGCAAACCCTTATGTGAAAATCCCCTCTTATTTTGAAATTTTTAGTTGTCTACGTGTTATTTGCATCTAAAATTCACAATAATCGTCTGGCCGGGAACCACACTAATGGATTCTGAGAGGTTCCTAACACCTTCCCTTTAGAATAATTTCAAGCCCTTACCCTATCTCTGGTTACCCAAATCAAATTCTCCTCGGTGTCCTAATCTACCCTAATCATTAGGTGGCAACTCTTCAAATTAAACCCAATTCCCAAAAGGAACGAGTTGTCCTCCCAAATGTCACGAACCCGATTTTGAGAAGAAAAAGGGGGGCGCAACAGCATGATGACTTTGCTGGGGATATTCTAGGCTTTTACCATTTCAAATCTTTGTTGTGAATTTATGCTTCTTTACGGACAATTATTTGTTTATTTTTTTTTAAGCATTCAATTTTCTTTTCAATTGCAAAACTAACTTGTATCCTTTTTCTTTTCTTTACTTCTTTCATTTACTACTGCTTTACATTATGAAACTGTTGTATTTACTGCTTTCTTAACGTGCAAATATATAACTACATGCCTTTAACTGTTGCATAATCATGCTCAACATCATATTCCACTCGTGCCAAACAAAATCCTATAGCAACTCTTATTATGAGTGGTTGCGCTCTTCCGATATTATCACCCCTAAATTCGAAAAAGGCATATTTGCGGTAAAACCAGTCGATCAATGGTGTAGTCAACGGTTCCGCGCCTTTCCCCTTGAGTTGTCCCCTCAAGGGTACCAGTCTATTACCGCATAGAAACCCTACTCTGTTTAAAATGTGCATGCATCATGGTCAAACCTAGCCGAGTTAGTTATGTTGTCCGCATAATGACTCTTTAAGATAGCCTTGTCCAAAGTCCACTTTGTTTCCCTAGAACCCAAACGAACATTATCATAATCTGCGCATTTATTTGGAGAACTAAATGTTTTTATGCCAATTATTGATATTAAATAGTCGAGTCTGCTGGGGGTAGTGACCCTTTTGTTCTGCAAAAAATAAAGAACGAGGTCCCTTGCTTCGGTATGGTTAGCACAACCTCACTCTTGCTAGACCGGTGGAGTAATCATCCATCCAATGACCAAATCAACGAGTGGAAAGAGAGGGCCTCCAAAGCTAGCAAAAAGTTGGAATATCTGGAGTACAGTCTACTAGAATTGCAAGGGAAAGTGAGGAAGAGAGTCACCGACTGCCAGAACACTGAGGGAAACGAAGGAGAACACCTGGCGAAGGCATTTTAACTGGTGAACTTACACGAACTAGAGGATTTGATCAATGAGAACATTCAACCCGGCGAAGGTCCTTCTGGACCAAGTAGATAGGAGTTTACTTTTTTCGTTTTATAAATGTAATAAGTCCAATGGCCACTAGTGACTTTTATTTCCTGTTATTTAGTATTGATTTGGGATTCATCTACTTATTATCAACAAAATGAGGCATTTAGCATTCCATGTTCTCCAAATCAACTTGTCGCTAGGCCTACCTCGGGCATAAAGAGATCCCTAAATTAGGACACACTTTACGTTCCTGCACTGTATGTTTAAATATTGCATATTTTTTATATATAATCCTCACTGACTTGTTACCTTTTTGTTTCACTTTTTTTTATTCCTCTTCCCAAAGGTTAGTTCGTGAACTCTGGCAACATTATCCTATTTTACAAGATCCAGGGGCCCTCCACCTACTCCTCCTCGCAGTCCTGTCAGGCACAAGAATAAAAGGAAAATGGAAGATTCAAACAACTCAACTGAACGGGCAGAGGTCACTCATGGTACTCTAGTCCCCAAGGAAAATGCATTCCAACTAGAACAAAAGCTATTAAAGTTTCAGGAAGAACTTGATCTAGTCTAGAATCTGGCAAATTTGTCATTTTCCCTCACCACTCCAGAGGTTACTTTCCCAAATACTCAGAATCCTATACTTCCATAAAATATCCCAAAGCAATAAAACAATCCCACTCCTCACCACCACTGCAATACCTGCCATACCTCAAATAACACTCCACTACTCATCCCAGAACTCCAAAACTCCACAATTAACCGCTGCGACACCTAACATAATACCCCCATCTGCGTGGAGACTGTGCCACAATCCACCCAGCCTATCTCAAGCGTACCCGAGTCCGATGATAAGGACTTGCTCTTCAGAAATCTAGCAGAAGAGCTTAAAAAGTTAACTAGTAGAATTAGAGGAGTTGAAGGTAGTAAGGGAATTGAGGGGCTAAATTACGAAGACCTTTGCATATAGCCCGATGTCGAACTGCCCGAGGGATACAAACCTCCTAAGTTTGAAATGTTCGATGGTACAGGGGATCCAATGGTCCATTTGAGAGCGTAATGTGAAAAATTGGTTGGAGTAGGAAAAAACAAGAAAATCCACATGAAGATTTTCATGCGGAGCTTGAAGGGAGACACCTTATCTTGGTACATTAGCCAAGATCCAAAGAAATGGTCGAACTGGATAAGCATGGCGTCTGATTTTATGGACTGATTCAGGTTCAATATGGAGAACACGCCAAGTGTGTTCTATATTCAAAATCTGAAGAAGAAGCCCACTGAAACATTCCGCGAGTATGCCACTCGATAGAGGTTCGAAGCTGCTAAGGTTAGTCCTGCTTTGGAAGAAGAGCAAATGAACAAATTCTTCGTTCGGTCCCAAGACCCACAGTATTATAAGAGGCTGATGATGATCGAAGGCCACAAATTTTATGACATTATCAATCTAGGAGAAAGAATCGAAGAAGGCATTAAAAGTAGTATGGTTACATATTTTGAAGATTTGCAAGCTACAAGCAAGGCCTTACAGTCAGGCGGTGTGTCCAAGAAAAGGGACGTTGGAGCAGTAATGGTGGCACAAAGAGCCAAATCTCTCGTCAAATACCAAACATACCCAATGCCTATAATCACATATCATCCTACCCCAAACTACCAAGCACTCACCCTCTTACAAAACTCCACCACTCACCTATCAATCACCTCCTGTATATCAGCCTACTTCAGCCAAATATTCCCAACCAGCACATGTTTACCAAGCCTACAACACTCAACCATACCACTACTAATCCCCTCCTCCATGCCAAAACTTCCCTAGACCACAACCAAACCTTAACCGAAGACCCCCAAAATCATATACGGCTATTGTTGAACCTATCGACCAGTTGTACGAAAGGCTCAAAACTGCTGGTTACGTCACCCCTATCCCTACTACCTCTAAGAACCCTTCTCAGTGGGTTAATCCAAATAAGTCGTGTGCATACCATTTCGGCATGAAGGGACACACCATTGATGAATACCGCTCTCTAAAAGATAAGATCCAGACTTTGATTTATAACAAGATTATTGTGTTAAAGGAGCTTGCTCCAAATGTCCGCAATAACCCTCTGCTAGATCACAAGGGTGGAGGCGTTCACATGATTGAGATAGAGGATGATTGGGATCCCAAGGGATCGATCAGTTTGATCACAGGAGGTGATGATCCAAAAAAGCTAATACTCACCCTTAATCCGATTGTAGTCCAGATTCAGCCCTACGGGGACACCGAGGTAAACATGTCCATGCCACTTGAGTTTGATGCACCATCCTTTGAAAAGATGCCAGCACCGATTGAGGTTGAATTTATGTCACCACCAAACGCACCTACACCCTTTGAAGTTGCAATCTTACCGCCTAAGGTGCATACTCCATTTAGAGTAAAGATAGCCACGCCAATTCCAGTGGAAATGTCATCCATAACGCCATTCCATACAAATGCCATACCTTGGGATTACCCAGCCAAGGCAAGAAGGAAAGGGAAGGTCAAATTCAGTGAAGCTGTTACTGCACAGGGTATGGCAAGAACTGGTAGGGTTTATACTCCAAAACATTTGGCTGAGTCAAGCAAGCAGGCCTCTAATCGTCCAACCATCACTGAAACTGGGCCCGACGATCTCTGGAGAAAGATACAAGCCAACGAATACTCAGTCATTGATCAGTTGAACAAAACACGGGGATAAATTTCTATCCTTACTTTGCTACAAAGTTACGATGCACACAAAAATGCCCAGTTAAGGGTGTTGAGTGAGGTATATGTACCAAGTAACATCACCAAAGGAGAGATTGAAAACATGGTAGGGCAGGTATTAGAAAGTCACAAGATCACTTTTCATGAAGATGAGCTGCCACCAGAAGGGTTGAGTCACAACAAGGCATTGCACATCACTGTGCAATGCGAAGATTATTTTATCACCAGAATCATGATTGATAGATTATCTAGCCTCAATATCTATCTGTTGGTAACATTTAGGACATTGGGAAAGGGATTGCATGAGATCAAGGACGGGGCCATCAACGTAAAAGCTTTCGACGGTTTCCGAAGGTCCACTATTGGGGAAATTAGCCTGTGTTTGCAAATGGGTCCTACCTACTTTGATGTTGATTTTCAAGTGATAGACGTGTCGACATCTTACAATCTGTTATTGGGACGACCATGAATTCATGCTGCTGGGGCCGTAGCATCAACACTACATCAGGCAGTGAAGTTTGAGTGGAATCACCAAGAGGTGATCATTCACGGCGACGGTAACAATCCTATATACAGTTGCCAGACCATCCCAGTAATAAGAGGCAGAAGAAGGATATGCGAGGAGACCTATCACCACATCAAGCGAGTCAACACCGTTGACAAGGACAAATAGTGGGACAACAAAATTGAGAGCATACTTAATTAGAGCGGATACGAACCTGGCAAGGGGCTTGGCAAGAACCTCCAAGGAATCACTAAGCCTATCAAATTAAAGAAACATAGCACCACCTTCAGATTGGGATATGAGTATACTTGGGAGGAATTCAACCATTGATCGCCACCATGGCGCGGTCCTTACTATCCATTGGCGAAGCCAATACCACACTTGGAATAGACTTTCCAACCGGCCAAAGTTATCTATGGGTTAGAAGAAGAGGAAGCACTGGTAGCAATGGGGAATTTGTTCCTGGAAGACGATAATATGGATTGTTGTGTCATTCTTGAGAAGGAGAGGGAGGAAGGCCTTTCCATACAGGCAGTGAACAGAGGAGCATGCCTCAATAACTGGACCATCAAAACCACCAGAGCCCGGCGAGCTTCGGGGTAGCAAGGTTAAACAAGCATCATGCACTATCTTTTATTTTACTAGTTAACTTTCCTTTTGCATTTTTAATTTCACAATAAGATCTCCAATGTTCAAAAAACAATTATGGAATTTATCAAAGAATTTTGGCTTTCTTATAAATCTTACTCTTATTATTTTCTCTCATTACTTTAATTATAAATCATTACTATTACTTATCTTGATGAACCAATGACTGTGACATGCAATGAGACAACATAACAAACAGACATGGACTCATAGGAAGATGACATACCGGAAGGGATTGTTAAGAAAGTTGAGAATTTTGAAAACAGGCAAAAATCCAACCTGGACGAGATTGAAGTTGTTAATCTGGGGGATGAAGAGAATGTCAAGGAAACACGAGTCAACGTTCATTTATTGCCATCAGAAAAGAAGTAATACACAAAATTTCTAAGAGAATATAAGGAAATATTCGCCTGGTCGTACGATGACATGACTGGTATGAGTACATCTATTGTGGCACACAAACTGCCAACTGATCCGACTTGTCCACCAATAAAGCAGAAGCTCAGAAAGTTCAAACCTAATATGAGTTTGAAAATCAAGGAAGAAGTCACCAAGCAGGTCAAAGCCAAAGTTCTTAGGGTAGTGGAATACCCGACATGGTTAGCTAATATTGTGCTAGTGCAAAAGAAAGACAGGAAGGTCAGAGTCTGTGTTGACTACCGGGATCTCAACCGAGCAAGTCCGAAAGATGACTTCCCTTTGCCAAACATACATATCCTGATCGACAATTATGCCAAGCACAAATTGCAATCATTTGTGGATTGTTTCACTAGTTATCATCAGATCTGGATGGATGAAGAAGATGCTGAGAAAATGGCTTTCATTATGATGTGGGGAATGTACTTCTACAAGATGATGCCGTTTGCGTTAAAGAATGCAAGGGTCACCTACATGAGGGCTATGACCACCATTTTTCATGATATAATACACAAGGAGATTGAGGGTATATAGATGATGTCATCATTAAGTCAAAGAGGGACACTGATCAAATGGAAGATTTGAGGAAACTCTTCAATAGACTGCGGAGGTACAACCTAAAATTGAATCCCGCAAAATGTGCATTTAGGGTTCCTGCTGGAAAATTACTTGGGTTTATTGTGAGTCACCGGGGAATAGAACTGGATCCATCAAAGATCAAAGCCATTCAAGAATTTCCATCACCAAAGAACAAGAAAGACGTAATGAGTTTCCTGGGGAGACTTAACTACATCAGCCGATTCATAGCACAGTCCATGGTCATTTGTGAGCCGATATTCAAGATGTTGAAAAAGGATGCCGACACCAAGTGGAGTGATAAATGCCTGAAAGCCTTCAACAGGATCAAGGAATACCTATCAACGCCACCTGTCTTAGAACCTGCCTGAGCCGGGTATGCCTTTGCTACTCTACATCGCAGTGTTAGATGGTGCCTTCGGTTGCGTCCTGGGGCATCATGATGAAATAGGGAAGAAAGATCAAGCCATCTACTATCTCAGCAAGAAGTTCACTCTGTATGAAGCCCAGTATTCTCTGCTAGAACGCACCTGTTATGCTCTAACTTGGGTGGCCCAGAAGCTGAGGAACTACTTCTGTGCCTATACTACATATCTCATATTGAGGATAGATCCTTTGAAATACATCTTTCAGAAGCCCATGCCCACTGGCAAGCTGGCCAAATGGCAAATCCTGTTGAGTAAGTTCGACATTGTCCACGTGACTCAGAAAGAAATCAAGGGACATGCACTAGAAGATCACCTTGTTTAAAACCCCGTGGATAGAGAATACAAACCCCTGAAGATGTATTTCCCTAACAAAGAGGTATCATTCATAGTAGAAGACATTGCAGAATCCTATGATGGCTGGAGAAACCGGTCAGCATTATCCGGTGTTTGCCAAACTCAGGTTCCCATGCACCAACAATATGGCCGAGTACAAAGCCTGCATATTAGGGCTCAAGATGGCTGTTAACATGAACATTTAAGAACTTTTTGTGATCGGAGATTTAGATTTACTTATACATTAGGTACGAGGAGAATGGGCAACCAAGAACTCCAAAATACTCCCATATCTGTATTACGTGCAAGAATTGAGGAAGAGGTTCACAAAGATTGAATTCCAACATGTCCCCAGAATCCAGAATGAATTTGCCGATGTATTGGCCACCCTGTCATCCTTGATACAACATCCAGACAAAAACTTCTTTGATCCCATTCCAATAAAGATCCACGAACAGCCAGCTTATTGTGCCCATGTTGAAGAAGAGGTAGACGAAAAGCCTTGGTTTCATGATATCAGGGAACATTTGACAAAAGAAGAATACCCAAAACTTGTAAATACTACTTAGAAGCGCACACTTCGAAGGTTGTCTAACAATTTCTTTCACAGTGGAGGAATCCTGTATAGGATAACTGCAGACTTGGGGCTACTAAGGTGTGTCGACGCACAAAGGAATCATCCAAACTGCTAGAGGAAATCCATGCTGGGACCTGTGGTCCGTATATGAACGGCTTTGTCTTAGCCAACAAGATCCTCCGAGTTGGTTACATTTGGATGTCGATGGAGACAGACTGCATCCATTATGTCCAGAAATGCCACCGCTGCTAGATACACGCAGGCATGATAAAGGTGCCACCAGATGAGCTTAATGCAACAAGTTCACCATGGCCCTTCGCCGCTTGGGGAATAGATGTTATTGGCCGATCGAGCCGGCCACTTCCAACGGATACAGGTTCATCCTATTAGCAATCGACTATTTCACCAAATGGGTCGAAGCAGCATCTTACAAAGCAGTGGCTAAGAAAGTCATGGCAGACTTTGTCCGCGATCGTATCATTTATCGATTTGGGATTCCAGAGTTAATCATTACTAATAATTGCTCCAACCTTAACAGTGACTTAATGAAAGCCATGTGTTAAACCTTCAAGATCAAACACAAGAATTCTACAGCCTACATGCCTTAAATGAACGCAGCTGTAGAAGCCGCTAACAAGAACATCAAGAAGATATTGAGGAAAGTGATAGAGAAGCATAAGTAATGGCACAAAAAGCTATCATTTGCTCTATTGGGGTATCACACCACTGTCCGCACATCAACTGGGGCAACCCCCTATATGTTGGTTTATGGTACAGAAGCCATCATTCCCGCCGAAGTAGAAATTCCTTCCTTAAGAATCATACAGGAAGCTGAGCTCGTCGACGCAAAATGGGTGAAGAGTCGTTACGAGCAGCTAGCTCTTATAGATGGAAAAAGAATGAATGCAGTGTGTCACGGTCAACTTTATCAGAACAGAATGTCCAGAGCCTTCAACAAGAGAGTCAAGACGAGACAGTTCACACCGGGGTAGTTGGTGTTAAAGAAAAATTTTTTGCATCAAGATAAAGCCAAGGGGAAATTCTCTCCCAACTGGCAAGGTCCATACATGGTTCACTGGGTTCTGACAGAAGGAGCCCTTATACTTGCATAAATGGACGGATAAGTCTGGCCAAAGCCAATTAATTTAGATGTGGTCAAGTGTTACTATGCGTAATTTTCATGCTTTTCCTATATGATATAATTTGAACTATGTCTGACCTGATTCCCATTTAAGAGGGGATACATAGGTAGCCTTATGGGTTCGGTCACAATTCAATAAAATTTTCATTCCCTCCCGTAATTGGAAATTAAGGCAGAATTTTGAGGAGGACCCTCAAATTTCCGAAGTAATTTTAACCGATCATCGAAAGCAGCCGTCAAAAGTATCAACCCATTAAACTGGGGCAGAATTTTGAGGAGGACCCTCAAAATTCCAAAGCAAGAGAGGTTGCAATGTCTTGAACCACGTCACAGTTTTCAGTTCATCTAAAAACTATTTCTTAAATATATACTTATGTTGTACTTTTACAAACTCATGCATATTTATTAACGAAGTCGCTTGTTCAGTAACGCTACCCCAATAACACATGTCATATTACTGGATCAAAGCCGAACAGGTCAAGCAAGGCCGGTAGGGATATGAACTAACCTCCCCTCTACAAAACTCATGATTTTTCTTTGGACACATGCATTTGGATTACGAAAGCATAGGACATACTACACACCCACAAGTCAAACATCGATTCATGAATTCAACTCTCAGGATTGTTGCACTTGCCGACTGGTCAGTCCAGCATGCCAGTAATATCCTATATATCACAATATCCCCAGTGATCCCAACGTCAAAACTTGTTATCAGCTAAGAAACTCTATTACCATTCTGCCTTCTGAGACTAAACACTGTCTCCATATGCATATTCTACATTGCATAAGGCTACCATTCTGCCTTATAAGACTAAACACTGTCTCTATATGCATATTCTGCATTGCATAAGGCTACCATTCTGCCTTCCGAGACTAAACATTATCTCCATCTGCATATTCTACATTGCATAAGGCTACCATTCTGCCTTCCGAGACTAAACACTATCTCCGTCTGCATATTCTGCATTGCATAAGGCTAACATTCTGCCTTCCGAGACTCAACACTATCTCCATCTACATATTGCATGACAGAAAGATCGCCACTCTATTTACACTTGCACGGCTGAAAGATCACCACTTTATTTTACATTTGCACGGCTGAAAGATCACCACTTTATTTATGCTTGCATGGCTGAAAGATCGCCACTTTATTTTACATCCTGCATGGCTGAAAGATCGCCACTTTATTTACACTTGCACGACTAAAATATCGCCACTTTAGTTTATATTTGCACGGCTGAATGATCGCCACTTTATTTACGCTTGCATGGCTGAAAGATCTCCACTTATTACATTTCAAGGGCTGAAAGATCGCCACAAATTGCATTTCATGGGCTGAAATATCGCCAAATTATTTAAGGGCGTCATTGTTCGGAGGCATCATTCTCATAGCCCGAGAACACCATGTCATGGACTGAAGATCCCTTATAATCTTTTGCATATCATTATTCAAAGACATCATGGTTCAGAGGCATCATTCTCATAGCCTGAGAGCATTATTTCATAGCCTGCGAATCCTTTATTATATGCTTCCTGGCCCAGGACGTCATGGTCGGAGGACGTCATCCTAACCGTGCATGGACAACATTCATGGTCCGACGGGAACTTGAATCATGTTTAAATTTCCGCACAATATGCGCTTGTATTGCTTATTTGCAGGTAAACCGATGAGCAATGACCGTCTCAGCAGGAGCAGTCCCGCTCTAGTTCTCGCAGCCCTATTAGACCTTAACCATTTATCCCAACCTGAATATTACGTTCGTTCTTGAAAGGTCTCCATCAGCATACTCCACCGACGGATCCCGAACTACATATGCCTGATTCCTGTAAGACCAGGGATATGTAGGCAACTCAGAAATCAGAGCGCGGCCAAATTTCTTCAAACCATTTCGTATGTTCAAAATTGGTCATCATGTCTCTACCCAATAACTCTTTCATCTTTCCCGGGTAAAGAGAGACAGTTGTTGATACCCAATTTTGCCTGTATATTTTTATATGCAAAATATCTTTAAAAATAGAATATATATATGCATATATAAGTATGTCCAAGCATTTTACTATTTTCCCCATAATTTTTAATGTTTTTAAACTGATTTATTTTCCTTTTTCATCCATAAAAAACCAATAATTATTTTCGAAATTATTATTTTGGTAATTCATTTATTGGAATTTTATATTTATGCTAAGATATATCTAGGGTAACTTTTGGCATATTTTATTTACAAATTTATTTAGTATGTTTAAGCTAAATTGCAATATTATCCATTTTAGGATTCAATTATGCTTTATATTCATTAAATTAAGTCCTGTATTTTTAAATTGTCAATTATGTGTTATAAATCATTTTGGTGCTTCCAATGTATTTTCAAAAATTAATTTACTATTTTTTTATAATTTTAAAGAGGGAAAAATTGACTATTTAAATAATAGCCCAACTGTATTTAAATTATAGCCTAAATCTAACCCCCGATACCCATTCCCTTTCTGATTAAACCCAATACCCAACCCTAATTAAACCAGCCCAAAGACCCAAGCCCAAACCCTAAATCTACCCGAACCAACCCAGATTAAATCCTGGTCATTGATCAATTTTGATTAATGGCCCAGATTCATTCTTACCTAATTAAGCCAAACGACCCCTCAAACCCCTCATTTGCCTCACTCGTCTCTATCTCTATCTCTAGTTCTCTCTAGAACCTTCCCCCTTCCCCTTCAGCTCTGATGAGTCTAACTCACTTTTTTCGGCCACCACCTTGCCTGAATCTATGGTGGTTTTACCACTCACCAGCCTCTTATGGTCCCTACACACCTGTTCACTGAAGTTTCATGGTCTGAATATGAAGAGCTTTATCCAGACCTTGACGATTCGAGTTCTATGGCTGTCTCCGGCCTTGCTCCGGCGAGCCACACCTGTTTTGAGCCTGGCCTAGACTCCTCCTAGTTAGATCAACAATGGTCCAAGTCTTTCTCACCGTTTGGGTTTCCCTGAAACCCTAATTTTGTGGTTCTTCTAATTTCTTTAGATCTGTTCTAGATCCATGTTTTCCCTAAACTTTTAAGACAATTTTTGATATTTCTTTTAAAACCATTGCTTTCAAAACCTTTATTTTTCCGATCTAGGGTTTTTGAGTCATGTTTCTCTGATTTTATTTTTATCTTATGTGTTTCTCTGATTTTATTTTTCTTTTGTGTGCTTCTATTATGTTTCTTCTACTGTGTTTCTTGATGCGTTTCTTCTACTATGCTTCTTATTAGTCTCTTCTACTGTGTTCCCTATGTGTTTCTTCTACCATGTTCTCATGAGTCCTTCTACTGTGCTTTGCATATTGTTCTTTTACTATGTTTCTCATGAGTTTCTTTTACTGAAAGATGCTTGTTAAAGGTTTCAGTTCCTTCCCGAGATTTTCGAATTTATTTCGTTAAGTACTTCTGCCTGATTTACTTGTTCTCATCTCTGCTCTCGATTGATGGTAGAAACCCTAGAATTTGGGGGTTCTTCTGAGTTTTGAGACCATTGGCTATGTGACTTGCTTGTGCGTCATCCATAAACTTGCTTGATTTGAAAAACCCTAATCTTTTGGACCTATTTGAGTTCCTAGAGTTGTTTCACATACTGCTTCATTAAGTTTCAAAATAATTGCTTCAATTTTGTTTCTTCATATGATTATGACTTTTGCTAAACTCTATAAGACCTTTACTTGACTCCTTTTAGCATGCTATTTGATATCTCTCTTTTACATTGCTGAATTACCATATTCCTATAGTCTACTACTTATTTATTTTGCAATTGCATGACACTTTCACTTTGTCCTAAATTCAGCCTCTCATGCCTGTTACTTGTGTACTCTTTATATGTGCTGAACTTCCCTTCTAAATGGCTGTCAATTGTGATTGATTTCAGACTTCCTTTGTATAAGTTTGATTGAATCCTTTTCATGTTTGCTGACTTCCCTGTTACTCGATTTGAGTCAAAGTTTTCCTTAGCTTTTCTGACTTGGTTCATTCATGGACCAATACTTACAAAAATCTTTGACCCCCTTGATTTACTGTATATTGATGGATCCTTACCTTATTTGTGTTAACCGTGTATTTCAAACTTTTTCCCTTAATTAAAACCCCTATGTATTTACCCCTAATGGCCTACTTTGCACAAGATGTTTATTTGATTTCTTTCCTTAAATAGTTTTTATGGTTTGAATATGAATTTCTTAATTAAAGGAAGTCTTGATTCTTGATTGATATTTAGTTCCTTAATTATTTTCTTACCTTGTTTCTGCCTATTCTTCACACTATAAATACACGACCCTTTCAAAGACACAAACACATAGTCTTTTTGAATTTACACTTATACTCAAAAGTATTCTCTCTTGTTACTGGTACTATGGCCTGTTTCTCAAGTCCTGCTACTATTTTTACTGTATTTTGCTTCTTTAAAAAAAACTAGTATGGCTTGATTAAGATTTTAAGCAATCACAACAATGTGTTTATTTAATACCATTACTTGCATGTCTGCCTACTGCTCATGTATAGTTCAATACTTACTCTAGCATGCTGTAATTTCCTTCTGCCAGTTCTATTATGAATCCCAAACCCCTACCCCAATGTGTTTGATACTATAGTTTGTTTTGAGTCATGACAGTACTGAATATTACTGTTCATGACCCAAGCTTGATCTAACCCCTATGATTCTCTGTTGTTATGTGTTCTGTTAGGCTTATAGGCATGCCGGCATCACCATTACTGTGCATGCCCAAAGCTTACCCTTGCCAAGCATAGGTTCCCTGCAATGAGTTCCCAATCTCTAACCCCCCTTTTGTGTAAAGTTATCAATTTTGTAGCTATTTTCCTAGTATCATTTTTCCTTTTTCTTTACTTCCCTAGTCCTTAAAGTTCCATTTCTGCACTTGCACACTCTCTTAGACTTTATGTTCTGCCCCCTTTTGTGATCCTTCCCTTTGGACCCTTTGAGCTCCCTCTGAACTTGGACACTTGAGGGTTGGCTCTTCCACGTTGCATTTGTTCCAACCTGATAATACATTTTGGTGTGAGCATTGCCCGGAGTCCCTTTAAGGCTCTTAGGGAACCTTGACACACTCAAATGGGAGAATGGCTTTGGATCATGTTATTATGGAGTTGGTTTACCTCATATTTCAGACATAAAGTCTGAATCAAGCTCTCTTTGGTTGTACTTGTATTTGTATTTTTGTGATGTAATTTTTTTTACTTTAATGTGGGCTGTAATAACTTATAATAAACTCTTGGGGATGGCTAGTGAGAAGGGCGGGTAACTAAGTATGCAAAGGGTAGATATCATGTCTATAGGTATTTTGAATTATGCATATTCAATTGCATATAGAAATCATACCTACAGGTCATTCTGAATTCTGCATCTCCAACTTTCATATAGAAATCATGCCTATAGGTGCTTTTGAATAATTTCTGGATATATAAATCATGTTCATAGGGTTTCGAATAATTTCTGCAAATAGAAATCATGTTCATATGGTTCTTAAAGTAATTTCTGCATTTAGAAATCATGTTCATAGGATTCTTAAAGTAATTTTTGCATATAGAAATCATGTTCATAGGTTTTCAAACAACTTCTACACTTACAAATCATATTCATAGGTTTTCAAACAATTTAGCACCTAGATATCATGTTCATAAGTCTTTAAAACTGTCACGACCCTAGTTCACCAATCGTGAACCTGTCATGACGGCACCCAGTCTTCGCGACTAGGTAAGCCTAACACATTGCGGAATTTTAACCACCTTTATGAAAGCAATAAGACAAATACTGAATAACATAAGAAAAATGTAATAAGTGCCGCCTGGCACATATACTTCAACTCAAAACACTGAAACGACCTCCAAGACCCGGAAACTCACGGGCAACACAGGCTGAAGGACATAAACTATGACTCTATCATCCAGAAATATCTGTACAACCT